>CAOLHI010004084.1:0-218061 GCA_948474755.1 Ctenosaura bakeri | reverse complement strand
TTCCGATGCTGTTTCTGCTTCGTTCGGCTGATCGCTCCGGCAGAGCATTTCACGGAGCGACCACACACGTCGCCATCTTTTTCTCCCCCCCAGTTAGTTAAAAGTTTATTGATTAGTCAATTGACCATATCAAACAATTAACAGCAAACATGATAAAATGTAAAAGCACAATACATAGGATACATGCATAAAATGTCATGGAATAAGATAAATTAGACAAAATAGAATGGCATATATTATATTAATTAAATTAATAGTAATAAGTTATTGTCTTATAATAGACTAAAAGGTAATAAAATACAAAACTAGCATATGTTTAGATAAATTCATCACCTTTACATGCAACCCTGATATGCTCAATAAAACATCTTCTTAGCTGAATAGCCCTACCTATGAATTTAGCAGTTCTAGTTGCAACGTATGTATTTGTACCTTGAAGGAAGTGGGCTAAACATTTATTACGGTCCCAGTGTGTAATTTTGTCGAGTATTGTCTGTAGGTACTGGGCCCTTACTGTATCATATAGTTTGCAGCTGAATAGGACATGCTCAATATCTTCTATTTCAGATGCCTCACAAACACATGTTCTCTCAATATATGGCACTTGATGGAATCGTCCATATCTACCTGTTCAAATCTTGCTTTGTTTAAAGCTGTTCTATGATATTGGGTCAGACCCATTGTCAGATATTTTTCTATTTGAAAGGACTTTTTAGTTTGGGCCAACCATTTCATCAACCTAATATTCACAAGTGTCTCAATATCAGTTTGGGTATTTACATCCATAACTATTTGTTTAAATATTCCTATGGCCTGATGTCTAACCGAAAATAGATATTGTATTGAAAAACCAAGATGTGCGATAATTTGATAAAGCTGGCTAACTCGTGAAGTGTGTTGAGAACTGCCCATTTGTTCTTCCAGGCACATTTTTGGAAATCTGTCAGAATCCAATGAAAGGATCTTCCACCAGTAATTGAAGGCTTTGATTATAGTTAAACTGTAAATTGAATGTGTGCCTGTTTCAGCTCTTACTGCTGCTATAGGAGTATTCCTGTCGGTCCCCAGAACAGTCCTTAAGAAACGTGCTTGATTTTGTTCAAGTGGGAGGGCCTTTGATAGCCCCCACAATTCAGCGCCATATGTTAGAACTGGTGTAATTTTTGCCTTATATACCTTCAGAATGGGGAGGAAGGAGGTTGGGTGATTATAACTGAGCAATTTAACTAACATTTTGGAACCTGCTGTAGCCTTTGTGGAACTTTGTTTGAAATGATTAGTCCAAGGCCCTGTATCTGTAAAAACAACCCCTAAGTATGAAAAGCGATCGGTTTGATTTATAGGCTCCCCGTCCAAGTATCAGTTATATTTGACCCGTCTTTTCCCAAATACCACCACTTTGGATTTGAACTTATTGATGTTCAAACAGTTGGCGGCACAATATGCACTGAATTTCCTCAGCAATCTTCTCAGGCCTACTTGGGAATGAGCATTTGAGACCCCTCCCTAAACTGCAAACCCCAGGATTCCAAAGGATGTTCAACGTGGAATAATAGCACTGTAACAGCCCGGTGCAGAAATGGCCATAGTGCCTAATATCTTTTGAAATTTCTCCATATTGTTTCTCCATATTGCAGCTGTGTTCTCCAATTCCCAAGAGTTCTCAAGCGATGAACTTGGCAATACGCCAAGGACAAAAAACAAAGTAACAGAGTCCAGTTAACAAGCTCTCAACTGCCAATGAAATTTTCTCTTGCCTAATCTTAATATTTTTCTCTGAAAATCTAACTGTGGGAAAATTACACCATTCCAATCTCCTAGAAGCATGTAGTTCTCAAATGAATAACTCAACAATTTGTCCATTAGTTTCTCATTTAAAAAAACCCTTTACTGTCAGTAGGTGCATAACACCCCACCACATGGACTTTATTCCCATAATTATCAAATTGGACCCCCACATACCTGCCCTCTTAATCTTGAAATAAAATTTCATGCAACAGAATAGAGTTTGAATAGATAACAACCCTATTTTAATTTTTAGACAATGTTGCAATGAAATCTTCACCTAATTTTGGATAATGTAAATATTTAGCATTTTTCTTCTAACATGGATTTCTTAAAGACAAATCATAACTTGTTTCAACTTTTTCAGATAATGGAATGTTTTAGATTTCTTCTGAGGGATGTTCACACCCCTCATATTCCATGTTATACATCTCAAATCCATATCGGGCAGAAAATTTGGTAAAGTCCATTCCTACCATGCCTCAGGTTTCATCTTCTCCTCCATCCATGGCTTTGTCCTTGTGTGAATCTTGATCTGATGCTGATCCTTGACCTTCCTCTTCATCTCAGTTTCCTAATTGCTCAAATTCTTTTTTTATATTTATTTACAAATTCTTTGGATTTTTGTACAGTATTTACTAATAATATTATCTGTATGAAATTAACGCTATGCACCTAAATCGTATCTTATTTTACTTCGACTTATCAGTCAGAAAAAGGTGTATTCTCTTCTGTGCAGGATCCTAGTGGGTATCTCC
The DNA here is from genome assembly GCA_948474755.1 of Ctenosaura bakeri. Lineage (NCBI taxonomy): Eukaryota > Metazoa > Chordata > Lepidosauria > Squamata > Iguanidae > Ctenosaura > Ctenosaura bakeri. Next base: position 215,518 of record CAOLHI010004084.1, on the reverse strand, counting down.
TTAAATAGCATAACTTCAGCTCAATCCATCTTCAAACCATTCTCAAAACTGTTCTCATTGCAGCACTTGATTTCTCTGACAAAGTTCTGAGGATGTGGCTATCTGAAGTGTCAAGCAGCCTGGAAGCAGGTTGCCAAGCTACCAAAATAGCTCCTCAGGAGAGAAACCCAGCCCAGTTGTGTGTGGGAGGGGCTGGCGGCTGAGAGAAAAATTTATATAAAACCAAGTACCTGTGGGTATTCAGCCCTTCAGTGAAATTCTTAGCAAGAAGCTATGAAGCAGAGCCCCTCAGTCAGCTAGGGAAGGTTTAATTCTCAGTGGAAGCCTAGTAAGAGGCAGAGGAGTAATTGAACCTTAGTAGAATCTGGTCAGAGGGTATGACCTAGATTGGCGATTGAGCCTTTGGTATGAGTGTAGTCAAAGGACTGTTTATGGTAATTGTGCTTTATGTGTGAGCCTACAGATAAAAGTGAACTGTTTAAGAAGTACACTGAAGAAATGTATCAACTTTGAACTGCATTTGAAATCTGAAACACTACTTTATTCTGATTGTTATCTTAGTAAATGTTACAGTTCATTTTTAGAAATACTTGTATATAGTATATAAGGTAACACAGAAAACACTGTACCATAAGGTTATTGAGTAATTCTAAACAAACAATGAATACTCTCTCTCTGTTACACAAATGTGGTGTTATAAGGGGGAAGGCAGAGCTGTGTGGTAAAGACAGTATGCCTTAAATTGGGAACAGCCACAGCAATCTGAAAGAAGTGAGAGCCTGTCACAGTCTTTAATCTGTTTTCAAACAAAATATAAATTTGGTAAATATAAATTTACCAAGAGCCTTATGTCTCTTGGTTAATTTCTTTGTTTGGTCACTCATGGAGAGATGTATAGGAAAAAGCTATCAATTTCTGATTCCACATCCTGTTTTTGCTTCCTCAACAGGTTTGCTATAGCTTCCACCATCCATTCTCAAATATTTTCATTCTCTTGATCAGGGATTACTCTAAAACAGTAGTTTTTAACCTTTTCTTTAGCAGGGACCCTCTTGTATGTATAATTTGTTGCTGAGGACCGCCGAGACTTAACTGAAGATCCAAATATTTAATTTTAGATTTAAATATTCAAATATTTAAGGCTTCTAGAGCTTAGGATTCAAATCCTCATTCAGACACTGGGTGACCTTGGGCAAGTCACATTGTCTCAGCCTCAGAGGAATGCAAAGGCAACCCCCTTTGACTCTTTCTTTGGCTGAAAGAATGTGACTTTCCTGAGGTCACCCAGTGGGTTTTCATGGCTGGCTGGGAATTCACATCCTGTTCTCCAGAGACATAGGACCTTCTTGCACATCATTTCACATGTGAAAGGGCCTCCGGAGCATCACACAATTGTGAGGACCATTCCATATGACGTCCTCACAATTGTGTGACGCTGCTGGGTCCAGTGGGCGGCAATCGCACAATATATTATTTTCAGCTTCTTGCTGAAAATGATGTGTGATCACACATTGCTTCGGGGCCCCACATGCTTCCATGTGGAGCCTCCAGAGACGTGGCCCTCACACTTCCTCCCCCAGTGCTGCCTGGGAAAATACCCGGCTGTGCTGTGGAAGAAAGAGGCAGAGCCCTCATGCTTCCTGCCACCAGCAGGGAGCTGCTGCGGAGAAGAAGCAGAGGGGATGCAAGTGCCTCTCAGAAGAGGGTGCTCACATGATCCCCACGTGCCCATACCAGAATCAGGTAAGCTGCGGAAAGGGCCATAGTTTGGGCATGCGTACATGCCTGCCACTCTGTCCCTTTCATCAGTGACGAAGTACTGGGGGTGTGGGCATTGAGGGACACAGCAGCAGGCATGTGCACATGCCCAAACTGCTCCCTCGTTTGAAAATGAAAGAGTAGTTTTGGCACCCGCACCCCCCTAATGCCTCATCCCTGTTGTTGCTGTTGGTGGGGTTTCCGGCAGCAGTTGTCCACTGTCTAAAACATAGACAGTTCTCCCTTTCCTATTGTTCTCTCTGTTGATTTATCCCTACTGATCATCAAATAATAATATTAAATAGATGGATTCATTGGGTTGTTTCATTCTCAGAGGATAGAACTGGGGCAAAGGACATGATCAGAGAGCACACATCATCAAAGGTGGGAAAGTAATTTTTTTGCACTACAGCTCCTAGAATCACTAAGCCAATGTGTTCTTAAAAGTAACGTTCTCAAGATTTGCATATGACGAAACCTACTTGCAGAATCGTAGTAGAGCTAGGTCTAGTCAGAACATGGGCAAAGAACTGCCTTGAACTTTATATTTACAAAAGGGAGGATAAAAGGATCTTTTACAGAGGATGTTTTTAAATAAAACAAAGAAATTGTCACCTATCTGGGGGAAAAAGTGCAATATGTAAATATCACAAAATCAAACAAAAATATTGTGATTCAGAAATGATTGTAAATTATTTGCAGTTAATGGAATTATCTATATTCTGCATGTCCCCAGAGTCCAGCCACATTCCTTTTATATGCCTTTCATTGTCTTTTAAAATTATTTTTTTTTTAAAGGTAATGTTTTTAAATATTATTTGACACATAAACACAAAGGCAACATTATTCTGTTTTGTAACACCCTTGTTGCTCTAAAACTAACTCATTTCAGGCAATAATATTACATGTAGCTTGCAGCTTCCAAATTCTCATGAAGTTAGAAATCTCGACAATCTATACAAGCATTACTGCTACATATATGGCTAGTGATTAAAGGAATGTGGTAGAATTGCAGTAAGAAGCCTGCACCTTCTCCATTGTAACAGAACAGAGTTTTTCCAGTAGCCAGCATTTTAAAAACTCTTATAAACATGGAGGTGAAACATAAGGTACCACAAGAAACACTTCTCAGTCTTCTGAAGAATCTAGCAAAAAATTTCTTTATGAACTTGGGAGCACCAATGGATAACTTCGGCCATTTCTGCACTGGACTGTTATAGTGCTATTATTTCACTTTCAACATCCTATGGAATCCTGGGATGTTCCATAGGATGTTGAAAATGGAATAATAGCGCTACAACAGTCTAGTGTGGAAACAGCCTTCTTCAAAGAACAATAAAGCAGGTAAATAGAAATGGGAGCTGTGTCAAACCCACACAATAAATTTAACTGTTTTGCACATTTTTTTCTTCCTTCATGTTCTAGATATCTGGTTGTTTTAGGAAGTTCCCAGTTTCCCTTGGAATTTTATAACTTCAGTTTGAAAGCACATGGAATGTAACCTAACAAACCCAGGAAGACGGTAAAGTGGGGTGGACAACTTTCATGCTTCTTTGGAAGAAAAAAAGAAAAGAAAGAAAGTCTGATCACTTCTGATTTTGAAGTTTTTCTTCTGCTAAACAGTACATGAGACCCTGCAAATTATCTGAATGCTAAATTGCAGTTATTGGAGGCTTCCAGGAAAAGCATTTCACTCTTTGATGGCCAGAAAAATGGTGGTGCTTGTGGATGACTGACTATAGAAGAACCTGGGCCACCTTCTGACCTAGGCTACAGCACAGATCATCTGGCATTATCTTGCTGAATGCTCTCAACAGCCTTTTGTAACAACTGAAAAAGTAACAGCTGAGAACAGGTTCCTGCTATGTACTTCCTATGCTTTCTACCCTGGGAGAAGCAGCATGTTCTTTCAATAATAGATGAGAACACACTGTTTTTGTATGATGCAGATTCATGCTTTTAAACTCATGGATTAGGGAAATCTAGAAGGACAGGTGAAATAGACATGCATATTTTTACAAGCCCCCCCCCCATAGTCTGCTGGTTTATTCATGGGCATGACAAATGGAAATTAAAGTGATCTCTTATTCATTTGAGGGAATGTGACAGAGGTTATAGAGATACAGGTTTGCATCCCCTTTCTATTACCCTGCTAAGAACTCATGAATGGTCTGAAAAACTCATGGGAAGTGTGGGAGCTGAGATCCTACAAAATGTGAGCTAAGCGGCCTTTTCTTTATATCATCAGGGCTACTTCAGTTTTGCACGATGCACTGAAGTTTCATCCAAAATGAAAAGTTAAGGCTTCATCCAAAGTTAAATGTTAAACTAATGAGCCAGTTGGCATATACTGCTAACCCGTGGTTTGACATTTTGGGATGAGCCACAAGTCCCTCTTGCACTGGCACATCCCCTTCTTCTCCAGTACACTTACTTGGAAATTAGGAAATTTTGGTCCTTTTTATACTAGCATGGCACCTAAGCCCTAAACCAGGTATGGTCCCCCAATGCAATCCCCAGAACCTGCTAATACCCCCACCCATTTTTCCTGTCAAAATGACAAATCACCCCCAGTGGCTAATTTGATTTTTGGTGGCTGTTAGAGGGATTAGCAGCTTGGAGTAGGGTGAAAACGTCCACCAGACCCTCAGAAATGGCCCAGCCCCAACCTAAACCAAGGTTAATGTCAATTTGGTTAGCCAACATTGTCAATCATGGTTTGAAGCTAGCTTTCTTCTGTGAACCATGGTTAAGATGAACAACTACAGTTTATTATGTTTAAAGCACAAATGCCATAATTAATTTAAAAATGGAAGCAAATGCTTCCAAACAACTGCTCACAGCCATGCTGGAGAAGACAGGTGGGCATCTTTTAGTTTCAGTCCAATAGCATCTTTTCCTTCTCTGGAAGTAAAAAGTTAATAACAGCAACTTAAACAACTAACATGTTTTACTGCCCTTTCATGATGTCCTAAATTCAATGTCTGAGGCTAGTTCTGGGCTCAAAACTTTCTTTGCTCCCTGATAATGATTGGCAGCCATTTTCTTCAGATGGTTATTCTAGAAGGGCGTTGAGTTAAGCAAAGAGCCAGCCACCAATCATGTCATGCAGCGGAGAAAGTAGCACAAGAGTGAAGGACCTGCAGAAGAAAAAGTGATCTCTGGGGCCAGAATTCCAAACTTGGTTTTGGATTCATTAGGAATTCCTTTGGCTTATGAAGTACAGTATATGATGATGTTTAAAGTGGAAGTTATGTTTGTGTATGTTTATGCATGCATGTAAAAGACCAATGGAAGCGAAAAGGCTTTGCTCAGACTGCTTTGCTATGAGTTGCTGTGACACTGTGGCCATTTTCACACTAGACTGTTATAGCACTATTATTCCACTTTCAACATCCTATGGAATCCTGGGGTTTGCAGTTTAGGGAGGGGCTGGCCAGCTAGATGTTGAAAGTGGAAAAAAATAGTGCTATAACAGTCTAGTGCGATCTGTGTTTAAATACTTGGTTTTGAAAAGATTAAAAAAAAAATCAAAAGGCAAAGTGATTACACATGCATCAGTGACACTACCAGCTATTAGTGTCTCAATACAGCTGAAGACACAATGGCATCAGGACTGTATGGAGTTTGTGGTGGTAGAATATTTTGTACTAGCGTATATACCCAGCATTGCCTGGGATTTTATTTTCTCATAGGTGATACTTGTTAGAAAGATTTGAGATCCCGTGTCTCTAATTTCCCAAACGGTCTTGTCTACTACCTGTAACTTTTCCCCATATTCCTCAATCCAATCTGTATTCAGAGTTATTAACACACAGAGGTTGGGTTCTGAGGGACTATGCTGCCCTCCTCCTTGCTGCTAGGCTTCATCTCCTTAGCAACTGGCCAGGCCCAAGAGCTCTCTGGCTGAGAATTCTAAAGACCCCTCCCTAAACTACAAACCCCAGGATTCCATAGAATCTTCTTAGTCAGCCAATCATATGAGGTTGTTGCCTGGCACAGCCAAACATATGAGGACTTACTTGATACAAACAAACAAACAATCTTTGACTTTTATATATTAGATTATAGTTGTAAATCCATGTTTCTCCAGTTCTCATGCCCAAGAATGTGAAGCAACATAGTTTTGATCCTTGCCTTTGCAATAGCAAGAAACTTCCTGACCTTTTGGCCAGGAGCATTTGCATTTGCCAGAATGTTTTGGAGGTGTGTGTGCACAAATTGCACCAGTGCACCAAACTGTGATAGCTCTGATGACTAATAGCACAAAGCCACTATATCTCTCATCAGTCTTTCTCACTAATCATTCTTTTTCAAATATTTTTCATCTACCAAATTAGTTTTCATGAATCAGACAGTTCTTCTATGTTTGCTATATTTGCTTCACAAAGTGAGAAAAAAATGTAGTTTTGGGCAGAGAAGTTTTGTGCAAGTTATAGAAACAGGACAATTGCACAACAAAAGCCCTATGAGGATTTGATAGAGGAACAAGGTCCTTCCAATATGGCAGGGCTTGGCAACTGGTAGCCCACTGAACAAATGTGGTTTGCATGCAACTGTGAATTGGCTTGTAAATCACAAGCCTCTGCAACACAAGTGCAGTAGCACACACTGTCGAAGTAGATGGCACATTCTCAGGGCTGGAAACTTTTTCTAGTTTATGTGTACTCTCTTATGTGTGAATGTGGGAGAAAGGAGGGAGGGTGGAGGAAAAAAAGTGTATATTTGGTGCCAATTTTGCATATCTATTTAACTGCCTCACTGTGCTGCTCAAGTTAAACAATGCCCCCATCTCACCCAAGGAGGTGCTTGAACATTAAAGAAAGTTTTCCAGAATGTTCCACAGTAGGACAGCTGGACTCAGTTTCAGTCTAGACTCCTCAGGGCTCAGTCCCAGATTTCATTTTCACTGCCAGCATTTCTCCATGGAACACAGAAAGCAGAACACTGTGTTTGATGCTGGTTTGCATCCTGCTAATGAAAAGCAATGTTCTAATAGAATCTCTTCCAGAGACTGCTAACTCCTGTTGCACAATGGGTACCCTGTAACGTAGGATGCAATTATCCACCGCGCACAAGATGTTCCCCTGCCAATAGCCCAGAACATATCCACCCTCTACATCATATACAACCAGGTCATTTTCACAGCTAGAATAATGTGATCACCAGCTTCAGTTCCCACTCACTGTCAGTCCCCCAAATCTCTTTCATCTGCCAACGTGAGACTGTGGAATCCATCTTCTCCTATGCTTTTTCTTTATCGTGGTAGTACTTTCTATTGTAGATATTGCTCATGGTGAAAGAGGAGAGTGTCTTTTCTGTACCACTCATAAACCACAACTGATCAACAAGCACAAATATCCAGGGCTATGAGATGCCCAGTGATGACACAATTTTATTTCATAAACTACATACTATGGAACTGGAAACAACTAACAGTGTGGTTCCATATCTTCTATTCTGGCTGTTTATTCTGACAACTGAAGTACCCCACTGATTTTCAGACTGTGTTCTAAAGAATACACGTGGTCCTTGGAAGTTAATAAGGAGAGGCTAAGCAAAAAGATATATAATGGTAGATTAACTTTGGTAACCAAGGCTTGTCCACTACAGCAAACCTTTTCCTGCTATACCGGGTTTACTTGCAGTCCCTTCTTCTAAGGAAGGATAACACAGACTTCCCAGGCCTGGCCAGCGTGTCACTACAACAGTGGTTCTTAAACTTTGGTCCTTCAAATGTTTCAGACTTCTGCTCCAAGAATCGCTGGCCATTGGGCAAGCTGTCTGGGAGATGAAGTCCAAAATATCTGAGAGCAAAAATTTGAGAACCATTGGACTAGAACATAACCATAAAGCTGTTCTAAGCAAGAATCCTCTGGTGATATTTAGTGTACCCTGGGGGAAGAAAGGTTGAAAGCCATTGGAGCCTGAGGTAGATTCACATAATATATTCCCACAGATGCAGGGCATTTCCTTCTGCTCAATGGAATTGTGAGGAACAGTAGGGCTGAGGGGCCCATTTTACTGCCTGAGGCATTTTTGTGTCTGAGGCAAAAGACAAGATATCTGTATTCAAAAGCTAACTGGCCTTTGAATCTTTCTTCAAATGGGGCAGCATCCTCCATCTTACATGAAGCCAGTAGACTGACTTAGACCGTTTCTGCACCAGCTTGTTATAGTGCTAGTATTCTGCTTTCAACATCCTGTGGAATCCTGGGGTTTGCAGTTTAGACTGTAAACCCCAGGATTCCATAGGATGTTGAAAGCGGAATAATAGCACTATAATAGGCTAGTGCAGAAATGGGGAAATGGCCTTAGAAGCTGCAGGGCTCTCTCCTCTCGCATCAGGCTGTCATGTCACAAAATCTATTGCCTGAGACAACTGCCTCATTCCATTTGTTGGAGCAACTGCCCTCCTTTCATCTGCCAGAAGTCTATGGGTACACAAGCTGATCTAGGGACAAGATTGGTATGAGACAGTAGCAGTGATATCAGCACCTAGATTTAAGAACGGTGCTTCTTTCGCTGCTTCAGCAAATGCTCTGGCTGACTGACCAAATCAACACCTTTTGATTTCAGAAGATAGTCTAACTGTGCTGCCAGTGTTCTGGCACTTAATATCAGGGCTGGCTAATTCAGAGGCTTCATGTTGTGGTCAGCAGCTGGTGCTGAACATTCTGCTGTCCTCTTGTGTGGGACTCAGTTCTGAGATTCAAGCACACAGAGACCCATGTAGCACAGAAGCTATGATCCAACTTCAGAACTTGAAGTTCCCAATTGAAACTTTGGGACTGCAGGGTCTTCTATGTAACATTATTTTCACAAAACAGGGAACTGGCAGTCACTAAGTTGCAATGGATTGAGGGTACCTTTTGACTGTCTCACCTGCTATTTGAGCTCTTCTGCCTGTCTCAGTTGGGTAGCTACAGGTTTTAGCTGACAGCTTGGCATCATAAAAATTAGAAGGGCAAGCACATGCTCATACTAAATTGCCTGAGCTGAATACCAAGTTCTTGGCTAATTTGTTCGCCTCTGTTCCGTTTCCATGCATCCTTCCTCTTCTCCTCATTTAACATTTAGAAAAGGATCTATCCTGTACTAGGCTCTGTTCATTAGTCACCAAAGCCACCAAACTATTCATTTTGGGGGAGGGTGGCATCCACAGCAGTGTCATAATATGTCCTCCTTTTCTAAAATGTCTGGCACCACTTACAAACATTTTTTTTTTATTGTACATTACCCTCTTTCTCCCAATCCCCTTCTTCTTAATTCACTTCTCCTCACACTTTTTGCCCATAGAGGTGTAATCATGTAGCCAACTTATTGGCTACATACCATTTTGATCTCATCTCATCAACTAAATGATTCCTGATCAGCTGATTCATTTACTTGACTAATTCAGAATGCGGGAGAAGCTGTTGTGGAAATGGTCTCCCTCTCCTAACTGAGTTTGTACACAGACGGGATTTTGATTGAGAGGACTGTGCAGGAATGACTCTTCCTGCATACTTTCTTTTTTACCACAATAGCACATCCCAGAACCCATTTAAAAGCTGTTGGGCTAGGGTGGGGGAGTGCAAGGTACCTGGTATGTTAGATAGAATTATGTGGAGTCTTTCTCTCAATGACTTCAAGTTAGCATATTCAGCTCTCCTCCTCACATGCTTTATCCCTCTAAGAGCACTGTGAGGATGGTCAGGGTGAAAGAGAGCCAGAGCGGCACAAGGTCACCCAGTAAATTCCATGGTCCACTGGGACTACAACTGAGATCTTCCATGACCCAATTTGACATCCTAACCAGTGTCTCAATTGACAGAGGGGAGTCTTCTTGGGCACCACAATAATACTTCCTGGAGCTTTATTTGGTCCATGATCCAGTGATGACAGGGAAGAAACTTGGCATGGGAAGGGGGATCTTTTGTGGGAAGGGGATTTATTAGAAGTCTGTGCACATGCATGGGCTACATATGGCCTCCTGTCTGTAAGCTGCCCATATGAGTTCTCTGGAGAAGCAGATAATAATTAAGAATGGTAGTCAACACAGTTCAAATATAATTACAAAAACTGGAGATGGGATGGAAACAATGGAAGAAGAATGAATCACATCTCTCACAGTAGAAAGTAGAAGTGTAATATTTAATAAAGAATCATAGATATTTGAGGATGGCTTTGCTTCACAGGCAAGAAAAGAAAAGAAAAGGAAGTAGAAGGAAGAGTAAAAGCAAGAATGCTGGCTAAAATCCAGTTCTTAGTCCTAATCAAAGTAGACACACTGGAGCAACGAAGTTCACATAGGTGCTCATTCTTACCAGCATTTAGCAATATGTTATCTCTAATTGTGACTAAATTGGATTTAGGCCATTGTCACAACAACCGTAACTAATTCAACAGGAGATTGATGATGGTGATGATGATGATGATGATGATGATGATCATCATCATCATCATCATCATCATCATCATTATCATGATTGTGTGATTATATCAGGTGGATTGTCCTCTGAGAATGAGAGAGATGAGTGGTAAGGATGGGAGTAAGAACAAGCCAATTTGTGTGGGCAGTACGTTTTGCAGCATGTAGCATAGCTTCTCAAGTTGTCTTGCCTTTGCCCCCGGATGCCCTCTATAAGAGCGAGAAAGGTCTGCTTTCAATATGGAACAGACTCAATTTACACGTTAATCCATTACCACAAGGTTGCATAACAACATGCCGAGTGGTCACTTTCCATTCAGCCAGCACATTAACTGAAAGCACTCTATCCCTTTTCCTCTCTTGGCCTGTCTGTGTTTGCCAGTTGTACCATATTTCTTTGGACTTTTTTTTTTTTTTTTGGCCTCTTAATCCTTTCCATGATGCCAGAAGAAATATTACCAACTGGGCTGGAGGACTTCCAGGCACTTGATGCACTAATAAGGAACTGGCTATGAAGCCTTCCAGCATTACTTCATACATGCCATGGAAACTTTTTCTTTTACATGAAAGAGCCAAAAGGAAATAAGATAAGGCTTCAGACATAGTGCCTCAAAATGATGGAAAGGAGGAATTGGGTCTGACCCAATGTGAAATGTCATCGCCTGTGTCAAGCAAAAACAAAACAAATAGGTGGAAGGAGGCACCTGTATGTTTTAAGCAGCAACTCCCAGCCTACGGTCCCAGAAGTTCTGGACTGAAACTTCAGTTATCTACAACAACCAGTCTAACTAGTTTGGGATGATAGACAATGTAGTCCAAAGAGTTGAGAACCAAAGAGTTCTTGCTTTTCAGCTACAAAAGGCAGTGCTAGTGCTGAACACCAGTCTTGTTCAAATAGTAGGCAGACCATACCACATATTCTGCCTTTGCGCCATCATGTACCTGCTGCATCTAGAGATTCCTTGCATACTTGCAACCCATATGTACACATATTTGCAGATGAAAACTGGGGTACAGGATAGGGCTAAGAACTAAATCTCTCATCAAGCTTTTCAGAAAATAGCAACTTCTTCCCCTTCTCCCTGAATATGGTTCTTGAGATTTTTGTTCTTTTCCCTAGGAAAAACTGGGAAGATGGCTAAAATACTGAAACTTTGGGTCATACCATGAGATTTGGCAAACTCAGCATCAGAACTGGGGAGAAAAGAAAAGTGTGGGAGCACTGGAAATGGAAGAGATATCAACTGTATTTTAATAAATCTGATTAAGCCAAATGCCACATGTTGAAGACAGAGTCTGAAGGCAAAACAACAGATTCTTTATTTATTTAATTTTGACACTTGCAACCTTTAGGGAACACTCTGCATATCAGTGTGTCTACTGAGGAACTTTTCCATATCTACTACAAGACCCTTATGAAATGTATGTGATTCTGAGTCACATTCAGGGTGTATGACCAGTTGTCATTGCTGAGTCCTTATTAGTCACGAGGCATCAAGGTACAAGGTAGCTTTGAGACTAGTCCAAGAGCCAAATTACTAAGCATCTGTGTTGCCCCATGTGAAGTGAAAGTGTATCCAAGAGCACACTCATAATGATGATACATTATATGTAGGGTTGCATAACAATGGTGTTCCATTGCAGAGTTAAAGGCCATTTCCCCAAAGAGCAAGGGAATCACCCCGTAACACCACTCACCGGACTTTTGGGCTCCCCAGTCCAGTCCACGCTTCTCCAGAGCAATCTGTGGCTGCTGCTCTGCACTGCTCCGGGGACTAAAATGGCGGCTTCCGGTTGGTTGAGGGTCTCGACCAGCCACTGAAGCTTGCCAGCCTAAAGCCCGCCCCCAGCAGATCGCAGTCTCACCTAAAGCCCGCCCCCAGCAGATCGCAGTCTCGCACCAATGCGAGCCTGTGAATCTGCATATGGGAGCAGGCTCACAGTGGTGTGCTCCGTGCTTTTGAAAGACCTGTTTTTAGCGGTCTTTCAAAAGCATGCTGGATGACCACTTGAGGTTGTTCAGGAGTGGGCTGGACTGCAGATCTATGTTCAGTAGGTCCAACTCAGTCCGGTCCCAGGTGCAGACGTCGTCCCTGGAGGATGCTCTGCCCCGTTTAAAAAACCCCGTGTGGAAATGACCAAAAATTGTGGTAATAACCAGGTTAGCTATTTTGCACAGAAGACTGAACAGATCCTATACTACAAACTGGTGAAGGAAAGAGCAAGAATGCAAGTGCCAAAAATCTTGGAAAATTTGTTGCTGTTGAAGTTTTTTGGACTATAACTCCCAGAATCCCCCGACATGTTTTTCCCCCCTAAGCTTTGAAGGCAGATTTTTCCCAAGGTTTAAATCTGGCAGAACAGATGAAAGAGTTCATTATTGATCCTATGCTGAGGTGGTAATGGCAACAAAAAAGCAGTAATTCTCCATCACGTCTTCTGCTGTGGTGATGACAGCAAGAAAGCAATAATTCTCCATCACCTTTGCATTTGTGCTGTTATGTGCCATCCAACAGAACTTTTCTGGGTGGTGCATAGTCTTTTTCAACTTGGCCTACCAAACTATGGGAAAGAACCTTTGAAAGTTCACTGTGACCTTGTATTCCAAATATAAAATTATTCACATTCACTGGAACTTTGATATTATGAGTTCGGCATTTCAGTTGATGGATGTCTCTAGAACAATATCTAGAGAATATGTAGAACTCTAGGTATCAATGGACTAAGACTTCCATCAGCTTCACCCCATGTTGCTAACACTCAGAGATGACAGGAACTATAGTTCAACAATATCTTGAGACCCACAGTTTTCCCAGCCGTGGTCTAGACCTGTTTAGCTGGATGAAAACAGTGGAAACAGTGTTTGGTAAAGTGTGACCTACCACTTATCTGTTCAGCCTTTACCTTCCTGGGCGAAAAATTTCCACCATGAGAAAAAATGGCTTGCTGGGTAAAGGAGATATAGGATGCTGCTTTATGAGGAAACGGTTTTAGGCACCCTGAAGAAGGAAGTCATAAGAAAAATATATCTGAAGAAATACCACTTTCATCCTGGAAGAATATAATTATCAGTTGGCTAAGTATGCTCCCTTTTTGAGTAGAATACTTAAGAGGTTTTTAAGATAGCTAATATTAAAGGTGGCTATTAATAAATAAAATATTCATTAAAAATTAAAGTATAAACCAAACATTCCATGTCCCTTCTGCTTAAATTCAGTGTAATAAGTACACCTTTTAAAAGTCCAAGATTTTAAATATTGCATGGGGTGGGGGAAGGAAAGCATTTTTACAGTTTAAAGCCTTAATGATCCGATAAACTGATTTGTTAAAGTATAACAGATATATATTACAATCCATTCATTACATATTTAATCTAAAGTAAGTTACATTGGTTCAATATAGTTCACTCCCAAGTTAAGGGTTATAGACTGCAGTCTTTGTAGTCTTAATTAGGATATGTCCTATACTTTTAAATAATTACTTACAGCTATCCATGTCTTTAGAAAGAATGTTAAGAATGATCATGTTGTTAATAATTTAATCTTCATTAAATATCATTACGGTTGTATGCAGAAGGAAATAATAATAACAACAGCAATAACAACAATAATTTAAAATTTATAGTTTAAAATTGACTGGGTAAGCCTGCCAGAAGCAATAGGTCTTTAGTACTTTTTAGAATCTGGACAGCATGTTTAGCTGTCAAATCTCTTCCAGCAGGTCATTGCACAATCTAGGGGTGGCTGACAAAAAGGTCCTCTGGGTGACTGTTGCCAGTCTAGTCTTGGGTAGTTTAAGTGTATGGGTCTTCAGAGAACCTGAATATATGGGGCAGATTGTATGGTAGGAGGCGATCCTGCAAGTAACTTGGACCCAAAGCAAGTAGGGCTTTAAAGGTAATAACCAACACTTTGTACTTTGCCTGGAAACTAATTGGCAGCCAATGGAGTGATTTTAATATAGGTGCAATATGATTTATGGTACAGTAGGATAACTAGCATTGTACTGAAAAGACTGGGGAAGAAAACAGGTGAAGAAGGGCAAATTCTAAGGCCATTTCGGCACGAGCCTGTTATAGCGCTATGATTCCACTTTCCGCTGGCCCCTCCTGAAACTGCAAATCCCAGGATTCCATAGGATGTTGAAAGTGGAATCATCGTGCTATAACAGGCTCGTGCTGAAATGGCCTAAGTTAGGTAGTAGAACATACAAAAGCGGGAAGCTTGGGCCCAAGACTCACCTACAGCTCTGTTTTCAGGCTGAAGGGGTGGGACAGCATGGAAATGGGCCACCATATTGGTGCCTTGCTGTATTGATCACATTCCCAGAAGACTGAATACTTTTTGTTTCCAAAAAGAGGCAGCCAATCACTGGCTGAGGTGGACGGGCACTTTCCCCAGCTAGGCACTGAAGTGGTGGGCTTAGCTCCAGTCCTTTTGAGGAAGATGCAAATGCAGCCCTGAAGCATTGGGCTGCTAAAGTGCTTGTTGCTATGCAAAGCTCAGGAGCAGTACACTTTTATTGTATCTGTCACAACTTTTGCAGTGTGGCATGGGAGAAAATCCAGTTTGTAGAGAAACACAGGCCTGCAAGCCCTGTATATCCCATGAGAGTCAGCTAGCTTGGCAGCTGAAAAACCTGTGTCACTTCAAAGTTGCAGGAAAACTGTAGTGGTGCTGTGTCTATGGGCATTCCTCACTGTCCCTCCACGATTGCTCTCTAGCAATCAGGGCAGGATCATGCAGTTACTGGCTTCATACCAACCCAATATTATTCAACTGTTGTATAACAAAATGTTGGGTCCTTTTGTCCTCTAGTCATGAGTGTGAGGTTTTATGTAGAGCTCCCCTTGTCTCCACTAGCTTTTCACCACTTGGTCAAGAAAGGAGACAGGAACATCGACTATGTGCATTTGTAGTGCCTTGTTAAAGAAGATATGCTGGGTTTCTAATCACATTTTTGACAGAAAACAATATCCACTATAATGGTTACAAAGAATGAGAGACAAAGAATGAGTACATTGAAGTAGAGGAAAAAAGATAGTAAAACTGGTAAAAAGATAGTAGTAAAAAGTAAAAAGATAGTAAAAATTTTTTGCTGTTGAATATTTCTTACATGATCCTTCTGAATTTTAAGATCCCTGGTGCCATTTGTACCATCACCATCCTAGGCATGTTTGGTGAGGACACAAGAAAGAGCTATTTTGTGCATTGGCATAGCTACAGCTTTTGCTGCCACCCCCCTCCGGCAGTCCCTGCATTTGCTGCCCCTCTCAATAAACAAGATTTTTAAAGTGTGGGGGAGAGGAAACACCGGCCAGAATGACATCGCCCTTAAAAATCTCTCCCCACCAACCTATCTGTTTCCTCCTCCCACCTCTTCCAAAGGAGAGTGGAGAAGGCAGGCAGAACCCTGAGGGCCAGCCCTGCCCCCCTGTCCCCACAGGGCAAGACCCCAGAAGGCCCAGAGCACATAGGGGGCGTGTTCATATGCAGTGGAAGTTGGGCACTCAAGACCACAATTTCCTTTCCCTCCATCTACCCATCCACAGCCAAGCCAGCAGTTGCACTCAGGATGGCAAAAGTGACTGGGTAGCAGCAGGTGTCACCTTTGGCAGCTGGCCCCATGACTTTCTGTGCCTGCAGAGGCTTCCAAGTGCCTCTAAAAGCATTGCCAAGGAGGGACAATACCACCCCAGAGAGTGGAGGTAGCCTCTTCCTCCTCTTCCTTCCTCCCCCCACAGCCCCCACAGGTGCTTTAGCTCTGTTCCAGATGCGGCTGGGGCTTCTCCACCCATCTCCTCCCTGGAGACCCTCCTCAGGGACTGGTGGGCAGAGGAGCAGAGAGAGCTGCTGCTGGTTGCTCCCATCCCTCCCTGCACCTGACTGTCTGGGCTACTGAGTGCCAGAAGGGTGCGTGAGGGTCTTTTTTCTCCTCTCCCCACCACAAGGAGGGTGCTGTGGGGCATGGGTTGACTTGCTTTTCCTCTGCCCCCCTCAATCCAGATGCCAGGCCAGCTGTCAGGAAGAAGGTCAGTCTTGCATGGGCAGTGGCTCCCATCTGCCCAGGAAAGTCGTCAGCAGCTCTGCAGGGAAGCTCTGGTGGCTGACATTGGGAGGGCTGGACCACGCCCCCCCCCAAAAGTGCCCCCGGGGCAGACCGAACTCCCAGCACCTCCTCACTCCACCTAGGGGCTCCGCCATTTTGTGGCTGCTTCCAGAGTGTAGAACTTCCTCTCATGGGACAGTCTGTTGGCCCCCTCTGCTCTGTTTCACTGGCATGCAAATATATTTTCAGGCTTTTTTTTTTTCTAAAAAAACTTCATGTAGCAGAAGGAGCTTTTAATAGTGTGCTGTGCTGTTATTTTTTTAATTATGTTTTAAGTGTGTTTTAACTTTATAGTTTTAATAGAACTGTTTATTTGGTAAAATAAAATGTTAGCTATTCTTTGTTATAATCTGCCTTGTTTCCCAAGTAAGTACCGGTAAGTAAGTAAGTAAGTAAATAAATAAATAAAATTTGCTATAACCCATGAGAATTTTGGTTGTCCATTCTTTTTAAATGATTGAACATATATAATTCTATCAAAAGGAAAAGATCCTCTGCACTACAACAGGAAAATGCAGATATCAAGGGTGAAATCTAGTTTTCTCACTGATGTGCTGGCAGCTTCCATGTCAGTGGCTGTCAAGAAACTTTGGCCTGAATTCAAGGTGCTGATGATGACATTTAAAGCCCTAAGTAGTTTGGAGTCACAGTACTTGAAGGAGTGTGTTACTCCACTGGAAAAGCCCTATCCCGGGGTCTACAATTTGATATTAAATATGATTCCGTGTGCCTGAGTGGTCCCCTGGATGGGCACGTAGGCAGCAATGGTCAAACGACTGAAAACCAGGTCAGGCCAGTAAAATCCCCAATCACATAGTCCCAGGAGACCTCAAGCTGTGCAAACCCACAATAAACAAAGGGTCCTCAGCCCCTGAGAAGCCGACTTGAGGGGATTAGCATGTTTGCCCCAAGCTGAGCAAATATCCTATCAGGCGAGGACCATTTACATGAAGTCACACCACAACCAAATGCAGCCAAAGATCCTGAGACTTTGGCAACACCTTGTAATCTCATCATGCAAAGGAAGTTTCCATTATGGAGATTCTTTCTCATTGCAACACTAATTGTTCTCCCCGGGAAAGGATTAGCCCTCCAGGTACCTTTTCCCCTACAAATAGTCCTGGTTTTTGAGAGTTTCTTTGGATCACTCCTGGTCATCCCAGCAGACTGTTTTTCTGTCTGCTGAGTAATCCCCTCAGCCCTCTCCGTGCTGAGCCCCACTTCTCCACTGCTTTCCTGGACCAAGGACTTCCGGAAAAGGTGCAGTATTACCCCAGCTGCAACCCCTTCAATACTCCCCTATCCAGTTTCCTCTCTTTTACTTCTTAATAGGTCTTGAGTGAGTGTGTGAGTGATTGCGTTGGTGCATAAGACTTTCATTCAATAAAATTATTTATTAGACATTTTTTGTTTGGTTTTTGGCTTGGCCTGACCCCGTAAAAACTGGGTAAAAAGATCCTGCTAGGTTACCCTGCCTCTTGCATTACTATAGCTCGTGCTCTGGCTAGTTTCCATTCCCCATCACGTGGAGCACATTAAGGTGTCCCCCAAGGGACCCCAGAAATCAGGGCAACAAGTCTCTCTCTCTCGCCCCCTATATATGCCTGCCTGAGGATGGAGATCTCCTGAGGGCCCCTGCTTGGTGTCCTACCAGTGGAAGCAACACACTGTTGGAGGAGATAGAAGAGGATCTTCATTCCTATGGCACATTTGATGTGGAATGCCCTTCCCTTGGGAGATCTGATCGGTGCTGACACTGGCTTCATTCCAGCACAAAGTTAAAAGCATTGCTAGATTTCTTCCAAGATGTACATGTTCCTGTTTTTATACTGCTTTAACCTGTTTAAAATGTTCTCATGTATTACATTGTTTAATGTTATTTTAGTCTGTTGAAATTATCTGTATTGTTATCAATGTCAAATTTATTTATTTATACACCATACTGATATCCTATGATATAGGGCAGTATGTAAATATTTAAATAAATAAATAAGTAAATGTCAGTAGGGTAATGAACTCATTTTGTGTTTTAATCTGAATTTGAAAGGATCCATCTAAGGTGCCATACTAAAATACTGAAATTGGCTCAGCATGAGCAACAGATAGCTTTTCTAAAGTTTGGGTAAAAACTCAGAGCCCAACACTGATATGGAAGTTGCCATCTCAAACTGCTTTGAGCTGCATTTGCACATTCAAGGCTGAGAGCTGGCTGGAGCCGAGTAACAAACCACACTGACACCAGGTTTGGCAGAAATAAGGCCACAACTTTACAGGCTACAGATGTGACAGGGCTGACATGAGCATGGGTCCAGACCCAGGCATCGGTCAACCCGCTGTGGAGACCAGGGTTCAATTCCCCTTTCAGCCATGGTAACCCACTGGGTGTTGTTGTGCACATCACACACTCTCAGTCCCAGAAAACCTTGTGATAGGTTAACATTAGAACTGCTGTAAGTCAGAAACAACTAGAAGGCACACAGCTGTAGCAACAGCACCAGCAACAACAACAACAAAGGTTGTTGTGGGTTTTCTGGGCTTTGAGGCTGTGTTCTATTAGTATTTTCTCCTGACTTTTTGCCTGCATCTGTGTGTGGCTGGCATCTTCAGAGGATCTTCAGAGGATCCCCTGATGTTTCGCCCACATCTGTGGCTGGCATCTTCAGATCCTCTGAAGATGCCAGCCACAGATGCAAGTGAAACATCAAGAGAAAATGCTAATAGAACATGGCCTCAAAGCCCGGAAAACCCACAACAACCTATGGATTCCGGCTGTGAAAGCCTTCAACTTTACAACAACAACAAATATTAGTAGGGAAAATTCACTCTCCATCCAGGATAGGAAGTTTCACAGAGTGGCAGCAATCAGATTCCCCATATCTTAAAAAAAAATTCAGAATGTAAAAAATGACTGCATGCTGTATCTTTGTTTCCAGCTTTTGTCTCACTGAAGCCCCACCCCCACTCGCAATTAAATGAGCTGAGTATTTTCTTCCATTGGTTTTTTAAAAAGGTTTTGCAAAAATAAACATAACCAACAAACAATGCATTTCAGATCCAGTACAATGTGGATAACTTGATTGTCCAACTAAGGTATCTCCAAGTGACATGACAAGAGCAACAGAGTACCTTTCCAAAAGGGAAATGACACTGTTGGAGGATTTCATGGAACAATGGACTCCCATATGGGCAAAATTTCAGCCTTTAAAATATATATATTTCAAATAAAAGTGGAATTGTTAACAATACTTAGTTTTTGAAATATCTGGATGCTGCTGTCCCCAGCAGAGAAAGATCAAATCTTATTTTCAAAAAGGTTTTAAACTGGAATTAATAACACTACATCCTATGGAACATGTTTTATTGATATACTTGGTATATAATAAATAATACTTTTTTAAAAGAAGAAGTAAATTTGAAAGAAGGATTTAAATCTTGGCATTTCAGACATTACTTTAAGGCAATATTCTTACTGGACAAATGGAAGAAACTTGTGGAACCTGTGGATGACTTTTAGTTGCCAGTTGTGTTCTTGTATATGGAAATGGCAGTCATACAAGAGTTTCAGTCTCTTATGCTAGAATTCTGCTGGTGTCATTCATATGTCTAGATTCCTCTACACATATGTTTGTATTCTTTTGGCCATTGTACAACAGATGTATCTAGTACATGATTATCTAAGTGGGATTCCACAAAAGTAACAATTGCACATGGGTCTAAATCCTATTGTTAGTTCTATCTAGGGTAAAGGCATTGAATCAATAGGATCTGCTGACATGTTGACTGACTATCCAACAATTGGATCAGTGGGTGTATTCCATTTGGGACTAACCAACAGGACTCCAGCAATGCAGGTGCTCATTTTAAGATGGTGATCAAGTGCTTTAGACAAATCACCTTATTTACTGAGATTACAATGCATTCCTCACTGCGCCATGGAACAATAAGCAGGCATACTGGCAGATATACTTTGCATAATTCAGCAGAAGAGTAATGTAGCACATCACACAGCCCTGTGCAAATACAGATTTTTCACTGTGCAAACAAGATGTAGGATCTTGACCAGAGGCTTCATGGGCTAAATCCAACTGTTAGTTTAAACTGTGGTAGACCGACTGAATCAAGTGTTCACTTCTTAAATCCCATCAATTCAAAGAGTCTAAGACTAATAGACAAATATTGCATTTCAATCCACCACTTTGCTACTAACAATTTTCCAGTTCCAAAGCAGTGCTGAAATTCGAACTAAGCACAAGATTAAGCATAACACAACATAAGATTCCATTATATCCATCTTACCTAAACAGTGCATCTGTTAAGATTATGACGCTTAATGGCTTCTATTTTCCAGAAATTTTAGAGATTAAGTAGACACCGTAAACTGTTAACAGAGCATGTTGGACTTTTTATGAACAGAACTTTCTTACATTTTGAAAATACTATTGTTACAACTCTCTGAAACTGATAGTGAGAAATGTTCTTGTCCAATGGAAAAAGAAAATAGATATCATGGTTAATAAGAAATCACATGACATTTGCAAGGGTAAGACTTCATATACAACTAATCATACATGATTTGTCAAGCAGAAATCAAATTTTAAAAATCCAGTGAATTTTATGGTTTTTAAACATGAATATTACTGAATCCATTGCTTGTATCTGCATATCTGTCCCTCCAGAACGACAGGAAATATCTAAGTAAAGCAACATGGAGTTTACGGGTAGAGAACACATGCAATGAAACTCACAACCAGGGTTTTGAACAGCACTATTGGAGAACCACAAGTGGTGTGTTGTAATGTTGTTGCCTTGGATATGGTGAAACGCAATTGATTTGTCTAGCAAAATCTGCTAGGCACTCAAAATCGCCTTTGTAAGAATCACCCATCAGTTCACAAAAGCTAACTCACTTCACAAACTATTGAGACAGACAAGCAAAGAGACATACAAAAATGAAAGAGAATTTATTGTAAAAAGACAACAACACATCAAAAATCTAATTTTGAGAAATTAACTATGCTTGTCTTACCAACGGCATTACTTTTCTGTAGCTGTGTGATCGCGTGCCCCTGTGAGGCAAGAGGCTATGCTGATGGCAGCAGTGCTGCTGGAAGGGTCTGTCATGTCAGATAGGCTTTTGTTGAGGAGCCAGATTAAATGCTCCAAACAGCTACTGGGTGGCAGCAGCAGTAGTGGGGTGGGTAGGGTTGACCCCAGCAGAGGATTTCTTAGAGATAACAACAGTGGCACTATAGCTAACACCTGTTAGTACTGTGTAGATGGAGGTTTGGTAAATCTCCTTTTCAAGATCTTTTATCGTGAAAACCCAATGATGAGCCAATCTAAAATGAAACAAGAGATAGTGCCAGAAGATGAGACTTCCAGGTTGGATGGCACTAAACAAGCTACAGGGGAAAAGCAAAGAACAATTATGAGTGGTGCGGTGGCTAATGAGACGACTGTACTCAAGCCAAAAGGATGTTCAGCTGTTGACGTGCTCAGAGGTGAAAGGAAAGTCTGAAGCTGCATAACACATATTATAGGAACAAAGAATTTGAAAAGCATGAATCAGAGGAAACTAGACATAGAAAAAGCAGAGGTGGAACATATAAATATTGCAATACTTGGGGTGAGTGAGTTAGAGTGGATAGGAATGGGATATTTTGAGTCAGATAATTCCACAATACAGTCACATAGGGACATGGGGACAGGGGGCAATTTGCCCCAGGCGGCAACATTTTGGGGGCATCCCGGCCCATAGCCATGCCCCTGCGCTCCCTGGCGACGCTCTTGCACACCCTGGCCATGCCCGCACACAAAGCAGCCATGTCCCCTGCACCATGGCCACACCTGTTGCAACATAGCCCCCCCTTCTCCTGCCCCCCCCACACTCCAAGCTCCGCCTTGGCACAATGTTTTACTTAGGAAATGAAAATCTAAAAAGAAACGGAAACAGATCCCACAAAACTAGAACTGCTTCAGTCTACAGAGACAGAATCTACTCTAGTTCTCACTAAAACCTGGCAACAAATATAGAAAGCAAAAGAATGGCCCACAGATGTGAAACGCTCAAGATGCATTCCAATGCCCTTAAAAGGGGGCACATAGGATTGCAGTAACCAATTGGCAAGAGGGTCAGCCAAGACTGCAGTTTTTCATTCTATCCATTTAACCCGTATGCCAAACATGTCATATATAAAGCAGGATTAGACTCAGAGGAAGGAGGCATGAAAACTGAAGGAAGGAACATCAATAATCTGTGATATCCAGATGACACCGTACTTGCAAAAAAAGAGCAAAGAAAGTCAAAGCAGAAAGCAGAAAGTGCAAAGGCAGTTTTACAGCAGAACATTAGGAAAGTGACAATAATGACCACAGATGATTCATATAACTTTAAAGTAAATGAAGACATTGAAATAGTTCAACATTTTCTGTACCTTGGCTCAGTCATTAGTCAGAATGGAGACTTCAGTCAAGAAGTCAGAAGAACACTAGGACTTAGAAGAGCAACCATTTAGGAACTAGACAAGATC
Organism: Ctenosaura bakeri; assembly: GCA_948474755.1. Classification (NCBI taxonomy): domain Eukaryota; kingdom Metazoa; phylum Chordata; class Lepidosauria; order Squamata; family Iguanidae; genus Ctenosaura; species Ctenosaura bakeri. The sequence goes on along the minus strand of CAOLHI010004084.1, from coordinate 192,709 downwards.
CTGAAGTTTATACATGTATCATTTAGTATTGAATACTAACGTTAGGATTGTCTAAAGTTAGGATTTCCATTTTCTACATGTGGTTGTGAAAGCTAGCCAGTGAAGAAAGTTGATAGGAAGAAAATAAACTCATTTAAAACATGGCGAGGGAGAACAGTTCTACAGATACCTCAGACTTTTGATAAAAAAAACAACTGCATGGGTCCGAGAGCAAACCTGAACGTTTTCTAGAAGCCAGGATGACTAAACTGAGGCTATCATACTTTGGCTATATCATGAGAAGACACAACTCACTAGAAAAGACAATAATGCTTGGTAAGGTAGAGGCTGGTAGGAAAGAGGAAGACTGCAATATAGATGGATAGACTAAATCATGGAAGACAGGTCTTTGAATCTGGAGAATCTGCAAGACCTCAGCATAGCAGTGATGATAACGTGACTTTCAGGTTCCTCATTCTTAGGATCACCATAAGTCAAAGTCAACTTGATAGCAGTTAACAACAACAACAGCCATGTTTGTCATTCCTCCTTCTAGGGGCCCTCATTCCCCCACTCTAAACAGTAGCTTCTCTAAATGTTGCTGTTGCTTGGCAACACAGATTCTTATTAAGTATTTACCAGAATAAACCTTATCGACAAACCAGATTAAAATATTGAATTTCTAATAGTATCTACAAATATGTTTTATGCCTGCTAGCCAAATCATGTAGTACAGGATAGTACAGTAGTATTGAGCTAACCAAAAAAAAAAAAAATCATTCCCAAAAGACACATTATGAATGACAAGTCAGCTATTTAATTACAATACCAGTAATACCTCCAGGGAAAAAGATGGCAAACCACTGGAGTCACTCATCAAAACTGCAGACATTTTGGGAATTTTTTTTTTTTATCTACTTTAGCTCAAAATCAGAAATGATCATCCTTTTACCTACTTGGTCTATATGGCTAAATTTTTTTTAAAAATCTGTTGAAGTCATTTCCTAAGTGCAAACCATAGCACTCTCCTGTCTTCCAGTTATAATGGCAAAATGTGATCAATCTGTCGTACCTTGTCTGTAAGGCTGCAAGTGCAGCCCTAAAATTTAAATAATTACACTCTTTCCTTTCTAATGTAATAGATATACCTTGTCTTTGTAAGCAAAATTTTGTTAATCTGTGTGTAATGTGTAATGTTAGTCTGCTCAGGTCAGGTTCAGCATCCAGCCTGCTTCTGTAATTTGATTTGAGGACAGCAAATGATGAAAACTCCATACTGATCTATTGATTAAAAAAAATAAAATCAAAGGATACTCTTATAAAGAATTTTTTTCATTATGAAAACAGGTTAATAGCAGTCACAATCTGGAACAGACTGTGTGTGTTGGAGAGTGGAGGAGAGAGAGAGAGTCTAGGGAACCCTTCGTAGTACACTGGGACAAGCTTATGAATAACTTTGATGATAAGCTTGCTTGCTTGCATCCATCATAACATAGACTCTGTAGCTGATATAGTCCCATTAGTAGAAGACTCTAGAAAATCAACTGGTCTAGTTTTATGGTTTCTTTTCAATTGCAGAAGCTTTAGGATGTGAACAGAGTTCTTGATCAACTTGAACTGGCAACACAGCCATTTATGACTTTTAAAACCTAATAGGGAGGGGATGTTGAGCTAGTTCCAAGGGGTGATAAAATCCTCTTTAAGAGAGGAAATGGTACTCTTTATAGGAGGTGTTTAAGAGGTCAGTTTTGAAGAAGCTTAATTTGACCTTGGAAGAGGTCAAAAACTAAAGTTCAGTTGCCAACATCTCAGGGCCTTACACTGTTGTAGCACTATTATTACACTTTAACTGCCATGACAACACTCTGTGGAATTCTGGGGTTTGCAGTTTGGGAAAGGGCATTTAGAATTCTCAGCTAGAGAGCTCTTGGGGCTCACTAATCTACAAACCCCAGAATGTTGTGATGGCAGTTAAAGTGGAATAATAGCACTATTACAGTGCAGAGTAATAGGGCCATCATTTATGGGCAGGATATTTATTGATCAGACAACTGCCAGAAAACTTTGTCCCTCTTGAATGAAACTGGTTAGCTAAATATATTTCACTCAGGTTCTGGAATGGAAAGACTTCCTCAGAATAGGGCAGAGGGAGTGTGATCCTGCTCATTCTCCTAGACTTCTCAGCAGCTTTTGATACCACTCATTTATCCTTTTGGATAAGTTTATCCGGGTTGGGTGTTAGAGGTACTGCATTGTTCTACTCCTACTCGGGTGGCTGTTTTGAGAAGGTGGTGTTAGGGAATTATCCTTAGCAGTTGTATTATGGGATTCCAGAGCAGTTTTTAAAAAACCTGGCTACTGGAAGAAACTGTCCAGAAATCTGGATTGAGATGCCATCAAAATGAAAAAGATATACACTTTTATCTTTCCTTTTCATCCGATCCAGGTGAAATAGTGGATGCTCTCAGTCAGTGTCTGGGTGTAGTAATGGGACTGAATGAAGATCAGTAAACTATGGCACTGCACAGATAAGATGGAGATACTTTTAATGGGTTGATCACATGTTCCCATACAAGTGATTTAAACCTGTTCTGGAGAGGGTTGCACTAAATGATCAGATTTTTAGTCTTTTTTTTTTTAAAAAAACCATGCTGTTGAATACCTTACTGTCACTGGAGGTCCACATGACCTCAGTGGCACTGAATATCTTGTATCAGCCTGATGATCCTATTAGATATGTGTTGTGTGCATTCTGCTTAAACATGAACATACATAAGGGCAATTTCTGGTAGCAAAGCTGATGAAGTTGTTATCGCAGTCAACCCAACTTCTCTGAGTAGTTCCAGCTGCTGATGTGCTCACACGCGTTGCAGAGGCGTACCCATGTGAGAAACAACAACATTATCCTCATACACACATCCTGGAATGTGCAACTCACCTCCCATCTTATGGGTGGGTCTGCCTTTGAAAATGATCTTGAAACTTCTGCTGGTTTTGAACAGAACAGCACAATTGCTAATGGATGGGGGGTGGGGGAGCTATACAAGTATATTATGCTGGTGGTTCATGAAGTGTACCGGCTTCTGGACACAGTTCTAAATGGCAGCTAACATTCAAATCACTCAATGACATTGGTTCAGGCTAATGATAACCTCCATAGGCCCTCTTCTGAGAACTTCCATTAAATGAGGGAGTTCAGCTGCTTTCTAAAGATGTGGCATTTCTAGTGGTGGCACCCTAGTTTTGAAATGCCATCCACAGAGACTTATCTAGCAGCTGTATTGTGGTCTTCTGAGCACTAGGTGAGGATTTTTTGCGGGGGGGCAAGGTAGGTCAGCCTTTAAAAACTGTGTACTGCCCCTAGCTGATGTTTTATACTGGATTAATTTTGTTGTTTTAAACTATCTAATTTTGATTTGGATTATTTTTATATTGCATAGCTTTAATTGTTATTTTGTGACCTATGCAGAAGTCTTTGTCCATCAGCCAGAATAGAAATGTGATAAATTAAATAGCTATGTATGGTTCGGGGCACAGTTTTCTATAGTAGTAATCATTTGTAGCTTGAATTGACTTCCTCTAATGTTTCTGAGTAATGTGTAGGGCTTCCCCACCATTTTCATGTCAAAAAGCATTGGGGATAAAGAGAAATCAATGAAGCTGCTTTGTATGTGTGTGACAGGGTGTTTTTAAAAGTTCTTGCTGTGTAAAGGCAGATCAGGGGTTTAATTGCCTGTGTGGAGCTCACTGAAATTAATGAGAAGTCCTCAACAGCAAAGAGTTCCTGATTATTCCAATTATCTATGTAAGAGAGAATTTTCTAATGTTCTCATATTAACATATATCATTCATTGATATTAAAAAACTAATTAAAATATGCCCTCATCTTGGTTCAGCGCTGAAACATAAATTACACTTTGAGTAGATTTAAGGAAGAACCACTAGTCCTATGGTATCTAGAAAACTAACAAATTGTTTAGCCAAAGCTTTTCCAGGTACAAAAGAACTCCTTGTATGTATGTTCACATATATCAGACATCTTGGTTTTGCCACAAAATGAAGTCATGTTTCTGGCTCAAGAAGCCAAATCTAAATGTTAGCTGACATTACCTGTTTTTCTTCTCATTATGATTTACAGACCAATGTGCGAGAAAGCACTGTGTCTGAAGCTTTGTGGAAGTTCTAATTGTAATGTGATGCACATCTGCACTAGTCTATTAACATGTGTCAGTCATCTCTCGATACTGCAATCAAGTAGGCCACATACATGTGCAAGAAAACCAGCCATATGTGAGATGAGATCTGACTGTACTCGTTCCTTCTGATGAAAGATGGGAATTGAGAACAGCAGTTAAGAACCTTAGTAGTATGAGATAAGGAATACAATGGACTTGTAAGGCAAAAAAGTCATATTTCACAAGAAACATGCCACTTGTAATTTAGGCTTGGAATACATTCTTATACAACAACAAAATTTTAACAATTCCCTGGTATGTGAGCACATGTTGTGGGGGGGGATATGTGCTTTCCTATATATGGACCAAAAATGACATCTCAGAACTTGAATTATTTGTTACAATATTTAAATTATTCATGGAGAGTTCCAACCCCAACATGATTTTTTTGTCCTGTTGATGGACTTTGTCCTGCCAAACAATTCTGAAAGATAAATCCTTTCTAATTCCCTTTTACAAACAAGGAATCTGTGCCTTGAAGACAGAAGGCATTGTGCACAACTGATGATAAGAGTAAGTCTGGAATGCTTCACTTCACTGTTTTGCAGAAAGCAAAACAGATCCATTTAAAAACCAAATGGTCACCCTGGCCAAGAGAGTTTTTCCACATAGCACAGTGTCCTTTCTCAGCATGATGTTTCTCTTTCTTGATTTTTATGGCTATGCATGTAAGGCTGGACGAGTCAGAGGTACATGGCTGCCTGTGAAAGTTTTACATACTCACCACAGGGGAGGAAAATATAAAGATCCTGATTTAAAATTCATGTGTATGTGTCAATGCCTCACTCCCCTGCAAAAAAAAAACCCAAAAAACAAAAACAAGACAAAACACCCTATTCAGAGCATATTTTAGGGCCAGTCATGAAAGCAGTCAATATTCTCTGAAGACCATCCATGTTCACATGAGTCTGAGCAGGAACTGGAACAAACATCCAGGTTACAGTGCATCACAGTAGACAGCACTTCAGAGCATTAGTACCCTTTCATTTACCCCATGACATTGATCCTTGAAACAATCCTGTGATTTAGCACAATATTATGACCCCATTTTGCAAATGGGAGAGTAGGGCTCAGAGAAGGGTGCTCTGCCTCAGGGCGGGTCACATGGTGATTTCACCTCTGTTCGGGGTCTACCCACTTTGTACAGGTGCCAGGACCATCTTTCAGTCTTTATTTATTTATTTATTCCTTCCTTCCTTCACTCACTTGGGCAGCTTCCTGATTTCAGTATGCCACATGGTTAGGACCTAGGTTTCTTGATTTCCCAGGGGACAGGGACACTTGGTTCAAGAGAGACACGATTCAGAACCCAACTTTGTCCTATTTGGGAGTGCCTTTTGCTCCAGGAGCCCTGACTGGCTGTTGCTGGGCTCCTCCTTTCGATTGCGCTCCTCAGACCCCACTCTTCCCTTTCCCGGCTCAAAAGGCTCTCTTGTCCGTGCTTGTCTTACCGTCTGCTGCGATGTTTCCCCCCTCCCTTTCTCTCTCCCCCCTGTTTATCCAGCGTTTCCTTCCCGGGCCTTTCCCTTCAGAAGCCTACCTGCCTGGCGTCTAAGGGCGCGCGCGCTCCACCTGGCCGCTCGCCTTGCCTTCCTCTGAACTTTTCCAGCGAGTCCGGCCGTCCTCCCCGCTTCCCTTCGCCCCGTCGCTAAGGCAGGGCGGGGGCACCAGACAGTCCCTGCTGCGCTTCCTTCAACCCCTCTCCTCCAAGGTTCTCCCCCTCCCCACTTGAAAGCTCGTCCCCTCGAAAGGGCCTCCCACCCCCCTCTTTGCGCTGGCAACCTTGCGCTCTCTCGTCGGATCTCCACAGATAGGGCTTTGAAGTGAACACGGAAGGCGTCCGTGACACACACAGAGAGAGAGAGAGAGAGAGAGACTAAACGTTGTGCATGGCGGAGATTCAACACAGAGGGCACCAGCCTTTGCGGACCCCCTCCCTCCTTGGCGCTGCAGGAGCGTCCAGACGCCGGCTTTTCGTAAACAAGTGACTCGCTGAAACCTTCCTCTCTCTCTCTCTCTCCCACTCGCCTTGAAATGGGTTGTTTTTGACACCGACTGAGCCTCCGCTCTGGCGCGCCGGCCGAGTTTCTACTTAAAAAAAACACACAAAACGCCACCGGCTCGCGCGTCTCCTGTGAAGGCGGGTGGCGACGCTCTGTGTGGTAAGTCAGTGCCGGGCGGGAAAACCGAAAGGGAGCCGCGGCTAGTTAAACGACCTGGGGGCTTCCCCTTCCACGCCCCTCCCGCCAGCGTCTGCCGTGATTTGACGGGCTTGCGGGGAGGCGTGGATCCGTCGCTTACCTTTCCCGCCCCGGCCAAACGGAAAACAGGAGCGCGGAGCGGGGGGGCGGCGACGCAAGCTTTCACGGGGAACCGGGGCGGGGAAGGAAGCCTTTTCCTCCTCCTCAGGCCACCGGGGGGGAGCGCCTCAGGTTCGAGCCCCGCTCCCTTCTTGGTGCTTCTTGAGGGGCTTCTTCCGAGGCAAAGACGTTGGGGGACGAGCCGGGAGGAAAGGGAGGTTCATGCTCCCGCAGGAAGGGGAATGGAGAGGAGCGGTGTGAGGGGGTGGAAGGGGATGAGGAGGAAGGAGGGGAAAGGATGCAAGCCATAAGAATGAGGATGCCAGGAGGGGAGAGTGAGCTGCCGGGCGGCCCTCACGGAGCCTCTGCCCCGCCACCGGCCGGAGGGAGATCCGCTGGATCCGGGGGAAGAACCCCGCGAAGGACTCGCCCGCACAGCTAGCGCCCCTCCTCATAACTCCTGCTTTCGTGCTGACTTTTCAGAACGGAGCGGGGGAGGACAGAGGAGGTTCCTGACTTTAAAAAAACCCGTCTCCGTGATTCCAAGAGAACCAGCTTCGGCGGTTTGGGGTCCTCCCGTGTATCAAGCGAGGGGGGGATACGGGGGAGGGAGGTCTTTGCCCCGCTCGGCAGCCTCGCAGGCCTCCCCGCGCCTTCCCCTGCCCGCCCGCGGTCTTCTTCTCCCTCCCTGACGGCCCGCCGGCTTCGCGCTCCGAGGCGCCCTTCGGGCCGCTGTGGCATCTTTCGCAACGGCGGCGGCTTCTCTTCCTTGGTCGGCAGCCGGCCGGCGAGGCGAGGGAGGAGCCGCCCCGGGAGCCGTTTGGTGCGGTTCGAAAACTGGCTGGAGCTTGGCCGGCGGCTGGCCAGGGGCGGCGGGGAGGGAGCCCGGCGAGGCGGGGTGCGAGGGCACTCCGCCTCCGCGGCCTCCGGTCCCGTCGGAGTGTCCTCGAGGTGGGGCGCTAAAGGAGACCTTCCCTTAAGGTACCCGTTAACGGTGGCGGAGAAGGAAGCCGCCTGCATCTCCGTCCCCGCGCCCAGGTGGTTTCCTGTAACGCCGTCACTCGGTCGTGTCCGAGAAAAGAAGCGCCCTATCAGTGCTAACAACTCCCTGCCGAGGTCCCGGACTGGAGCGAAGGCAGCGGGGCGTGTTAGGGGGCCCAAAAGTGACAAGGGCCGCCTTGCTTTTCTGATGGTGTCTTCATTTTAAGCCCCACCGGTCTGTTGCGCGACCGGCACCCCGCCTGGGGCGCCGGCAGTACCAGAGCGCGGGGGTGGGGGCACTTCCCCGGCCACCCGACGCCCCCAGCCCCAGTAGGCAACCGTGCTCTCGGGGCTGCTTGCCAAGTGAGCCGGAGGACGGGCTGGCACTCCCGAGGTCTGCTTCCAGCGGAGGGATGGGGTTGGCTGGCGTCAGCTCTCTCTGCCCAGCAGCTTCTCAGTATGCCCGACCGCAGCTTCAGCCGGCGGGCCGCCTGTCTGGCCACGCAGTGAGGAAGCGGTCCGCATCCTTGGCGGAATACGGGTCCGGGCTTCCCCGGCTGCGGGTGCTAGTTCTGCGCGGCGTCCTTAACTCACCCGCCGCCGCTGGTGGTTGAACTGAAACTCAGTTTCTAACTGAAGCTCAGTGTCCCGACCTCCTGCAGGTTTTACTAGGGAGTCACTCGCAGGTTAAGGTGGTGCACGAGTTAGTGAGCCCCGCTGGTCCTGATGTTCTGGCCAGTGGAAGAGCCTCTGGTAACAATGTGCCGCGGATAAGGCATCTCAAATCATGGGGGGGACACACATATGGGAATGGATTTAGGATCAGGCTGACATGGAAAAGCCCTTAGATTCCGGTTTCAGACATTCAGGCCATTTTCGCCGGCCCCTCCCTAAACTGCAAACCCCAGGATTCCATAGGATGTTGAAAGTGGAATCATAGCACTATAACAGTCTCGTGCGGAAATGGCCTCAGATCCTGAAAACGTTTGCACGCTAATAGGAAGCCCAGACTGTTCTCGAGTCCTTTTCGAGTTAGGTGAGGGGCAGCCTGAGGCTAAGTGCAGGTTTCCTGGGAAGTCAGTCCGTCCCACCGAATGCAATGGCACTTTCTCTCCTGTGCGTGGGATTGCCCCTTTGGCACGGGGATCTCGCACTCGAAGGGAGGAAGGGGGTGCTGAGGAGGGGGCGTTGAAGAACGACCCTGCTCCCGGCTGTTACTCGGAAGGAAGTCCCGTCTGCTAGGTTCAGGTGCCGCAATGCTTTGCCCTCTTACTTCAGAGTCGGTTCCCCACTGGCCTCCGTAATATTTCTGAGTAGGAGTGGCCTAGAAAGGATCCGGCCGCGAATCGCTGTTCACACCCTCGCCAGGCGGAGGTACCCCGGAGCATCTCGCCAGGCTCAGGGGAGGGGGGAGGGTGGCAGGGCGGGGTGAAGGGCACGGAGGAAGGCAGGAGGTGGAGTGATGGACAGAATTTATGAGAGCGGCTGTCACCGGCAGCAGCGGCAGCAGCAGCAACAGCGTCCGTCGCCTTCAAATAAAGCCGAGCGGGAGAGTTCTCTTCACACGCGGCGCTCCTCTGATTCCCTTCGTTTCTCTTCTTCAGGACTGGAGAGCGCGCTCCAGGGAAGAGGGAGCGGAACCCACCACCGGGGCTGCTCTTTCCTTGAGCTTGTCTCCCACCCTCCGCCGCCCCACCGCCCAAGCGCAGGCCGCGCGACCTGGGCCCGCCGAGCCAGGCGGAACACCGGGGAGACACCGGGCAGAGAGAGCGAGAGAGCGCGGCAGAGGAAGAGGCGCGCCGGACGCCCCTCCGACCCCACGCCGACCGCGCTCGGACGGCGCCTTGGACTCGAGCGCGAGTTCGCTCGGCGATTGCGGGCGCCACGGCTCCGGAGTTGGACGCCCTGGCCAAGGCGATGCCGGCCCTCGCCACCCGGCGCCCCGGGCAGAGGGACTGGGCGCCACGGACCACCTGAGCTGCAGCGGCAGAAGGCGGCGGCGGCGGCTCAAGACCCAGTCGAAGAAGCTCGGGGGTGGGGAAGGAGCAGGTGGCGCGGTCCTCGTGGAGCGGAGCGTAGAGAGATCGGAAAGAAGGGCCCCGGAGAGAAGGCTGCTGGTGCGCCCGAAAGCCGCCCGCCCGAGGATGCCGCGCCCCGGCTTGTCACAGCCTTTGGCCGCCGCCCTCCTGCTGGGGATGGCCGTGGGCCTGCTGGGCGTGGCCGGCTCCGATCCCGCCTGGAGGAGGCCGAGGAAGAGCCGGGCCACGGAACCGCTCGACGGCGGCCAGCGCTGCCTGCTCGGCAAGGCGAAGGCAGCGGCGCGCCCGCACGGCCCCTACTCGAGCTACCCGCGGGCGGCGGCGGCGGCAGGAGTGCGGGCTCCCGGGTCCCGGCGCGCCCGGAGCCCCGATGCCGGCGGCAGCGGGGAGGACACGTGGGGCGGGCGGAAGGCCTTCCCGCTGCGCCCGCGCGCCAGGGCCGGGCCTCTCCCGCAGGCGTTCAGGGGCTCCCTGGCCGCCCTCTACTTCTCCGGCCGGCGGGAGCAGCTCCTCTTGCGCCCGGGCGTCCTCGCTGAGCTGCCCCGAGGCGAATTCACGGTGGAAGCCTGGGTGCGGCCGGAGGGGGGCCAGAGCAACCCGGCCGTCATCGCAGGTAAACGGGAGGGGGCGAAGGAGGAAGGCGGGAGGGAGGGGGCGCGCGTGGTGGCCCCGGGGATCTCGGCGTGGACCGCCTCCCAGGGGAGAGAGGAGCAGCCGGCACGGCAGGCAGCGGCATGGGGGAGCCTCCCGCCGTCCGACCGCTCTTGAGAAGCGTTCGCCGAGGCCGCCAATCGGATCGGACGCGGGGCGCGCAGCGGATGCGTTGAACCTGCGATCGGCGCCGCTCTCTTCCGATCTGATCCAGCGCCCCCCCGCCTCCGCCGCGAGGCATCAACAAAGGAACGACCCCGCAGACCCCTCTGCTCGCGGCCAGGGCGCTCACTTGGAGAAGCCGTGTGGGGAGGTGATGCGAGACTTCCAGGGCAGCTGGCTTTAGCCCCGGGTAACGGCGTCTTGGAGCAGAAAAGGTTCTTTTTCTGGCTCGGCGGATGGGGCTGGGGAAGGAAAACCGTTTCGGGGGGGGGGGGGCTGTAATAACTGGCAGGGCTGGACCCGGTCTGCAGGTCCCCGTTTAAAATGATGTGAGTGGACCTCTGCGCCTGTGCTGTGGACTTCATGCGTCTCTCGGTCTTGTCCCGCTTTTCTCTTTCGTTGCTGGCGTGGTGACCGGCCAGACTGTGGAGCCAATTGCTGTCCTTACCGCAGCGTATGATAGGTGGCATGAATGAAAACACGCGCGCTGAATTAATGAGGAACGCTCTCACCTCAAAGTATCAATCTGCTGTGTGTTTCAGTCCAAACTTTAAAGAAAGTCCCCAAGGGCTGGAACCTGTTTGCAGGCCGGGTTCAGGACCTTGGCCAGCTCCGCTAATTATAACCCAAAGCAGATTGACGGACTCACTGGCGCTGGAGTTCCCCGCCGCCGCTGGGCTTCCTACCACTTGTTTGTATACAGTTACAAGTGTGTGCTTGAGGGGCAAGAAGCACCCCACTCCTTCTTGGGAGACGGAGGTATGCCAGGGTGAGCGAAGGCCAGGCAGAAGGGTGAATGCCTGAAGAATGGTTGTTCTGGTAGTTCACTCTTATGCACTTACTTGCAATAAGGCATCCTTTGCATCTCACTGCAGGTGATTCCTCAAATAGGGCACGGGAATAATACCTATAAATCATAATAGTAACAGCACCAGAAGACACTAGCAAATAGAAACTGTCTAGGATAACTATGGGGGCATGGGTGTGCACGGCATGTGCATTACTCTGGCAAAGCTCTGTGGATTTTCAAATAACATGGAATTCTTCATCAGGCAGGTTCCTCCCTGTTTCGGAACTTGTGGAGGGTTTGAGAGACAGCAGGCTCCCACTTGAATATTAGTTGCCAAGTTTTTTAGGATTCTGCAGCAGCAGCAACAACAATCAGTCTTGTAACAATCTACATGTATGTATGTGTATATAGAGAGAGGTGCAAGGAAGGAAGAGAGAGAGAGTTGTCCTATCTGTTTGATGCCCTGGAACTACTGAAAGAATTATTATCCCAAGCTGAAAAGAGAAGCTGGTTTCTGCAGCATCAGAAAATGCTATCTGTCAAGAGTGTTACCTTGTCAGGCATACTTCCTGTTTACGCAGTGTAAGTGTGCAGGGTCCTCTCTGTGTGTCTCCCCCACCCCCAGAAGTAGGTTCCTTTTGCATCATTCCTCAAAAGATGCATGAACGCTTGTGACAGGCTGACATATGCCAGAAAGACAAACAAGTCCTACGTCCTCACACATAAATCTTTAATACTCCTTTTTGGTCCTTTTGCCTGGTCCTGGGTCTACAGTGTACAATGTGGTTTCAAGTGCAGCTGGATGAAATTGGTGTGCCATTCTGTGCCCTGAGGTCAAACTATACAGTGTGTGTGTGTGTGACTATATCTTTTTCATAGCTGGATGTCAGAGATGCAAATTTGGGAATTCTAGTACCAAACTGATCTAACTTACACTCTAAAGCTTTTCAGTTCATCCCATAATGGAAATAAAATGGACTTTGCAGAAATGAAGAGGGGTTTAATGTTGTTTGTGTTCCTTCAGGTGACTAAGACATCATTCTGCATGCTAATAGGTGCATTTGAATCTCATTCTCAGCAGAATTTCAGAATCAAATCATAGGGTTGACCAACATGTCACAAAATACTATGTAATATTTCAAGTTCTCTGGACTTTTCCACCCGCCTGGATGTTAGAAAACATAGGCTGCAGGGGAAAGAATAAACAACAGCAACAGCAACCATAATAATACAAAAATGAGGCCAGACATAGCCATTTATTTAGATCAGTGGTTCTCAACCTTCCTAATGCCGTGACCCTTTAATACAGTTTCTCATGTTGTGGTGACCCCCAACCATTATCATAGTGTCAGAAGCTCAATCTGAGAAGGGCTTGAAGTGAAGTCTTAGGCGACCCCTGTGAAAGGGTCGTGCGACCCCCAAAGGGGTCCCGACCCCCAGGTTGAGAACCACTGATTTAGATCAATTGTCAGGGCAGAGACTGCAGATGAAATGCTGGATGCAGTAAGCATCACTAGGATAATCTTAGGAATTTGGGATGAAAAAGTTATGACTAACCCATCCCCACTATAAAGAGTATTCAGGTTTCAGGGAGGTAGAGAGCAGAAGTTAAGAGAGTGATGGCAGTCAGCTGTGTCTGTGTGCTGTATACCTTCACATTGTTTCTGACTTGTAGCAACCCTAAAGCAAACCTATTGTGGGGTTTTCTCAGAAGAATCTGATTGTGGGGGTGGTTTGTCCTAACCTTCCTCTGAGATTGAGGGACTGTGCCTTGCCCAGAGTCACCTCGTGAGTTTCCATGGCTGAGCAGGGATGTGAACCTTAGTCTCCAGAGTTATAGTCCAGCATTCAAAATACTACACCACGCTGGCTGACTGTGCTGGGGATTAACTATGTTAATTATGCTGGGGATTAAATTTTCATTGGCACAAAACCAATTTTTTAATCAACCAGTTTGATAAAACATTCTGGAGAACTTGTATGGTTGCACATTTTTTCATGAAATTTTAGTTGATCCTAATAAAGATATTAGCATCTGTGGTTTTATGATTTTTTTCTTGTAGGTCAAGATTGTCATTTTTGTTTCGTATGTTAAGAAACTGCAACAGAAAGGATCTTTCCTTGGGAGTTAGTATGTTATAAGGATGTGATATAGGTGATATAATGCTTAATGATCCTGCTTAGTTGTAAATAGCTGGAAGGATGATGTTATTACTTTCTCAGTAAATCTGTGTCCATGCAGCAATTTTCACGTGTATAAGATTAGCCATGTGTATTCAGTGTGTGTGGATGTGGGGTGAGGGGACCATGGTAAAAGCCTAGCACTAATACTAATAAAGGGTAAGAACATAGGTGACACAGAAGGAATGAAGAGGAGACAACAGGGAAGTCAGGAAAGCACAACTTGCCTGTATACTACTTCACATAATATGGGAATTAAGCAGAATGAACTTGAAATCCTAGTAAGGCAGGGGGAGTAGCATACATCTGATCTGATGGACAGTACTGAAATTCATGCTGCTGGGATAAAACTTATTATTTGAATCTACTAATGAAATGGTACTTCCTTCATAGGAAATATGCTGGACAGAAAGGGAGGAATTGTTTATATGTTAAGAATATGTACACTTGAATGGAAATCCATGACTCTGGTAGCATTAAAAATATCTGAGTAAGGCTATAAAGAGTTAGAAACAAAAGTGATATCGTTGTGACAATAAAGAAAAGATTGTCAAGTGGAAGAGGTAGGTGAATCTTTGCTGAAAGAGACAACAAAACTTTCACAGAGGCAACCTGTAGTATTCTTGAAAGGTACATGTGAAAAGGATCTAGGAGTCTTGGTAGATCACAAACTGAACATGAGTCAGAAGTGTGATGAGGCAGCCAAGAAAGCCAACGCGATTCTTGGTTGCATCAATAGGAGTATGGTGTCTAGATCGAGGGAGGTAATGGTACCATTCTATTCTGCATTGGTTAGGCCTCATTTGGAATACTGTGTCCAGTTCTGGGCACCTCAATTCAAGAAGAGTATTGACAAGCTGGAACATGTCCAGAGGAGGGTGACCAAAATAGTGAAGAGTCTGGAAGCCATGCCCTATGAAGAATGGCTTAGGGAGCTGGGGATGTTTAGTCTGCAGAAGAGAAGGTTAAGAGGGGACATGGTAGCCATGTTTAAATATTTGAAGGGATGCCATGTAGAGGAAGGAGAGGGCTTGTTTTCTGCTGCTCCGGAGACTAGGACAAGGAGCAATGGCTTCAAGCTGCAGGAAAGGGGATTCCACTTGAACCTCAGGAAGAACTTCCTGATGGTCAGAGCTGTCTGGCAGTGGAATATGCTGCCTTGGAGTGTGGTGTAGTGTCCTTCTTTGGAGGTTTTTAAGCAGAGGCTGGATGGCCATCTGTCAGGAATGCTCTGTTGGGTGTTCCTGCATAGCAGGGGGTTGGACTGAATGGCCCCTGGGGTCTCTTCCAGCTCTATGATTCTGTTATTCTGTGAACGAGTCCAGCTATTCTAACACCTGCTGGAAGGCTAATTCATTTAAGAGTGGAACAGCCATTAAATTTTTCATGGATTCTTGGCAACATCTCAGAAGACAGAAGAGGAAACAAGGGGATCTACTATCTTGGATGTTATCCTGATCAACAGGAAGTAATTGATGATAGGAAAGATGTGGGAATCATTAAGGAAAATTGGCCATATTATCCTGGAATACTTGATAACCAGAGATGTGAAAACCAAGTATAGTTACATGTGTTTCTTGGACTTTTGAAAATTAGATTTGGGTAGGGTAGGGTAGAAATGACTAGAAACTGTGAATAGGAAAAGTGTTCAAGAAGAATGGGAGATAATGAAAACTTTATGTAAAGTATTAAAGGCATAACTACAAACTGTTGCAATGAGGAAGATAACTCAAGAAGTAGGCATGGCTACATAATTTCCAGTGATCTAAGACAGGGTATGCCGGTAAAGGAGACAGAAGGAGAGACGTACAGCCAAGGACAAGTACACTAGGGTAGCTCAGGCTTGTAAGGAAGGAGCCAAGGAGGCTGAGATCTAGAATAAGGTGAGACCTGTGAAGGTGCTAAAAACATAACAAAAAGGGCTTTCTTTGGCTATATTTTTATTCAAAGTCAGAAGAATAAGGAAGGAATAGGTCTGTTAAGTAGGAAAGAAGGCACAGTGTTCACAGGTAATATAGAGAAAGGAAACAGAGAGCACAGTGTAGCTGAACAGAATGTGAGATCTGAGGAACCAAAGGGAAATTTAAACCAGAAGCGGGCATGCTCTACAGCCAGCTAGGGAACACATTACATGACCATGTAGAAATAAAAAAGGCAGTGGAAACAATACACAGAAGAACTATGTGTAAGAGATGAAAGGTTGGCAGATTTATTCAATGAAGAATCAAATGAAGATGAGCCACCAGTTTTAGAAAAGTGAAGTGAAAGCACTTAGAGCATTTGGGAGAAATAGCTCACCTGGTGAACCTGACTCTGTCATCTTGCTTTCAGTTCCCCTTTAAAATCCCTTGTTGAATCTGGAGTTTTGGCCTTCAGGTGAACTCGCTATGGACTATAGTATGTGTTAGTTTTATGTTGTTTTTGATTAACATGACCATCCTTGGTTTAGGGTTAATAATACTGTCCAGAGTCAGTTGTACAAAACAGCAAATAGGTTACTTTACTAAATAACATATAGAATAACTTCTTCCTTAGGTTCCAAACCATTAACATTGTTCCAATGGAAGTATGTCAGATTTGCGCCTTAAATCACTCAGAGCACCCAGTTTTCATAATTCCCCTCAGGCTCTCAGCTGACTCCTCCAACTCTCAGTCTTAACTGTCTCCCTTCAACTGACTGACTGTTCATTTTTTAAAAAAATCCTCCTCCCTTTCACTGGAGACCCTCTCTCTCCTCCCTGTGTTGGGATTGGCTGCTCTCAGTCTGCGTTCTTCACATATAGCTTTGCATGACCTACACAACTAGAGGCTTTGTTGTAATAATCTATGAAGCACAGGCTGATTTTCTTTTGAAATTCTTTGATGTGCTTAAATATCCAACATATGTTTGCAATATGATCCTGAGTGCCTCTTCCATTTCCTAAAACCAGCTTGGGCATCTGGCATTTCTAGCTCCATATATGTTAGAAGCCTTTGTTGTGGAATTTTGAGCATGGCTTTGCTTGCATGGGAAATTAATGCAATGATCCTGTGGTTACTGCAATCCATGGTGTCTCCTTTCTTAGGGATTAGAAAATATATTGAGCGTTTCAAATTGGTGGATTATTCTTTTATTTTCCATATTTGGTGATAGATTTTAGTTACTTCTAGAGTAGATTCTGACTCTGTAGACTGGTCTAGCTCTATTAGTATGGCACTTCTTTCTGGTGATTTATTTCTCCCTGGTGCTCTTAGTGAACCTTTCATTTCACTTTCTAAAACTGGTGGTTCATCTTCATTTGGTTCTTCCTTGGATGAATCTATCAACCTGTCATCTATTTTATATGGTTCTTCTGTGTATTGTTTCCACTTTTTTATTTCTACTTGGTCATATAATGTGTTCTCTAGCTGGTCATAGAGCGTGCCCACTCTTGGTTTAAATTTCCCTTTGATTTCTTGGATCTTGTAGAAGAGGTCTCCTGTTCACCCTTATTTGTTGTCATCTTCTGTTTCTCTGAATTGATTATTATAGTATTTCTCCTTCTTCCTGTGCATGAGCCATTGAACAATTACATTCAAGGTTCTGACTGTATTTATGTCACCTTTTACTTCTCATCTGTCTTTGACTGCTTGAAGAGTTTAATCTGTCACCCATTGAAGCTTCTCATAGAATCATAGAAATGTAGAGTTGGAAAAGACTACAGGGGCCATCCACTCCAACCTCCTGCCATGCAGGAACACCCTCAAAGCACTCCCGACAGATGGCCGTCCAGCTTCTGCTTAAAAACTTCCAAAGAAGGAGACTCCACTACACTCCGAGGCAGCATATTCCACTGCCGGACAGCCCTGACTGTCAGGAAATTCTTCCTGAGGTTCAGGTGGAATCTCCTTTCCTGCAGCTTGAATACATTGCTCCTTGTCCTGGTCTCTGGAGCAGCAGAAAACAAGCCCACTCCCTCCTCTACATGGCATCCCTTCAAATATTTAAACATGGCTATCATGTCCCCTCTTAACCTTCTCTTCTGCAGACTAAACATACCCAGCTCTCTAAGTCTATCCTCATAGGGCATGGCTTCCAGGCCCCTCACCATTTTGGTCACCCTCCTCTAGACTTGCTCCAGCTTGACCATGTCCTTCTTGAATTGGGGTGCCCAGAACTGGACACAGTATTCAAGATGAGGTTTAACCAAAGCAGAGTAGAGTGGTACCAGTACCTCCCTCGATCTAGACACCATATTCGTATTGATGCAACCAAGAATTGCATTGGCTTTCTTGGCTGCCGCATCACACTGCTGACTCATGTTCAGCTTGTGGTCTATCAAGACTCCTAGATCCCTTTCATACGTACTGCTATCCAGCCATGTGTCCCCCATCTTATATTTCTGTATTCCATTTTTTCTATCTAAGTGTAGGACCTTGCACTTCTTTCTGTTGAATTTCATTTTGTTAGCCTTGGCCCAGCTCTCCAATCTGTCCAGCTCATTTTGAATTTTTTTTAATATATAATTTTATTGAAGTTCCATCATATAAAATAAACATATATAATTGTACATATCAGGTCATTTTGAATTTTGATCCTGTCCTCTGGCGTATTAGCAACCCCTCCCCATTTGGTGTCATCTGCAAATTTGATGAGCATGCCCTCTATTCCTTCATCCAAGTCATTGATGAAGATATTAAACAGCACTTGGCCCAGGACAGAACCCTGTGGCACTCTGCTAGTCACTTCTCTCCAGGATGAAAAGTAGCCATTGGTGCGCACCCTTTGGGAACGGTCAGTCAACCAGTTACAGATCCACCTGACAGTAGCCCTATCCAGCCCACATTTTACTAGCTTCTTTGCAGGAAGGTCATGGGGAACTTTGTCAAAGGCCTTACTGAAATCAAGATATGCTACATCCACAGCATTCCCTTCATCTATCAAGCTAGTAACTCTGTCATAAAAAGAGATAAGATTAGTCTGGCATGACTTATTTTTGAGAAATCCATGTTGACTTCTTGTGATTACTGCATTGCTTTCTAAGTGATTAGAAACTGACTGCTTAATGATCTGCTCCAGGATCTTTCTGGGTACTGATGTCAGGCTGACTGGGCGATAATTATTTGGGTCCTCTTTTTTTCCCTTCTTGAAAATGGGGAAAACATTTGCCCTCCTCCAGTCTGCTGAAATTTCTCCTGTCCTCCAAGATTTCTCAAAGATTATAGCAAGCGGTTCCAAAATGACCTCTGCCAGCTCTTTTAATATCCTAGGATGCAATTCATCTGGCCCTGGAGACTTGAATTCATCCAATGTGGCCAGGTATTCCTGTACCAACTCTCTACCTATTATGTGCCTCATTTCCCCTGCTTCCTCACCTGCTCCCCAACCACCAGGTTGAGTGCTTGTATCCTTCTGGGGAAAAACTGAGGCAAAGAAGGTGTTAAGTAGTTCTGCTTTTTCTCTTCCCCCTGTGAGTAATTCGCCATCTTCTCTGCACAGCGACCCTATCGTCTCCTTCTTTTTCCTTTTGCTGTGGACATATTTTAAAAAGTCCTTTTTGTTGTTTTTAATGTCTCTGGCCAGCCTAAGTTCGTTCTGTGCTTTAGCCTTTCTGACCTTCTCCTTACCTCTCCTAGCTATTTGCTTAAATTTTTCTTTGGTGGTTTCCCCCTTCTTCCATTTCCTGTACATGTTTCTCTTAACACTTAGCTCAGCTGAGAGTTCTTTAGTCAACCATTCTGGTTTCTTCAGATGCCTTCCATTTTTCCTCCTTACTGGCACAGTTTTAAACTGTGCCTTCAGTATCTCCCTTTTAAGGAACTCCCATGAGTCCTGAACTCCTTTCCCTTTCACTATTCTTGACCATGGAATTTCAGCCAGCAGCTCCTTAAGTTTACTGAAGTCCGCTTTTTTAAAATCTAAGATGGGTGTCTGGCTACACTTATCTTCTCCTTTGCACTGAATGCCAAATTCCAATAGGGCATGGTTACTCCCCCCTAAAGATCCAACCACTTCTACCTCATTAACAAGGTCATCCCTGTTGATCAGATCTAGAATATTTGATCTCCTTGTCACCTCTTCCACCTTCTGGACCATGAAATTGTCTGCAAGACAAGCAAGAAACTTGCTGGACCTTGCTGTCTTAGCAGAGTTTGACTGCCAACATATATCTGGGTAATTGAAATCTCCCATTATTACTGTATCTCTCCTTTTTGAATGTGCAGTCTTTTGGCTGAGGAAAGTGTCATCAAAGTCCTCAATCTGGGTTGGAGGTCTGCAGTAAACCCCCACCAGAATATCCCTATTGTTTCTCGCTCCCTTAATTCTTACCTAGATGCTCTCAATCTGGCTTTCTGGGTTTAAGTCCTGGATCTCTTCACAGGTGAAAACATCCTTGACATACAAGGCTACTCCTCCTCCTTTCTTGTTTGCTCTATTTTTACAAAATAGGCTATACCCCTTTATTCCTATATTCCAATCATGAGACTCATCGCACCAGGTCTCAGTGATGCCTATGCCTTCTCTTTCTTTTCCACTACAGATAGTGCCTTTTTGCATTCCTCCCTAGCAATTTTCCTGGCTTCAGTCCAGAGTTCTTCTGGCTTGCAATCAATTAGTCTTAATAGTACAAGCCTATTTTTCACATTATCTTTAAAATCTATGGAGATGTTCTTCAGGTTGTATTTCAGTATGATGGTTGGTTTAGTGTCCTTCTTTAGCTTTACGCTAACTTTTGCTATTAGTAGTTCATGGTCTATGCCACATTCTGCTCCTGGTCTTGTTTTTTTCAGACAGGACAGAGTTTCTCCATCTTCTGCTTCCGATTATGTAGTCTATTTGGTTTCTATATTGGCCATCTGGTGTTGTATACAGCCGCTTCTTGGGTTGCTTGAAGAGTGTGTTTGTGATAAATAAACTGTATGCTTTGTGAAATTTAATCAGCTAATCTGCTTCATTTCTTGATACTGGGCCAAATTTTCCTATTCTCTTTGATTCTGCTCTGTTTCCTGCTTTCACATTCCAATCACCTATGATTAACCAGAAGTCTTTCTTTGGTGTGAGATAAATTTCCTCCTGGGCTCCTCCATAGGCTCTTTCCATTTCTTCTTCTTCTGCTTCTGTAGATGGAGAATAAACTTGGATTATGGTTATATTGATAGGTTTTCTCTGAAGATTTACTGACGTGATTCAGCCAGACTTTGCATTGTACCCTTTGACTGCTTTTGCTATATCTCTCCTCACTATAACTGTCACCCCATTTCTTCTTAGATTTTCATTTCCTGAGTAGAACACGGTGTAATTATGTGACTCAAAATGTCCCACTCTTGTCCACTTCAGTTCACTCACTCTTCAATGTTTATATGTTCCATTTCTTGTTTTACTATGTCTAGCATTCCTTGAATCATGCTACTCACATTCCAAGTGTACCTGATATCACTAGTGGGCAAAATTCTAGGGTAGATTTTTGACAGGCTATTCTAGAAGTATCAAGAAAATAATTCTTCGAGTATTATAAGCCAATTTCTATTCATCAAGAGTAAGTCATTGTCAAACTAGTTTTCTGGCTCTTTCTTTGTTTCTTTCTTTTCTTTTGTTTACTAGTCTGGTAAATCAGGGACTTAGTACATCTAGATTTCAGACAACCATAACACCATAGAAGAAGAGATTATGAGAGGCTAGAACAAGAACTTAAACTGTTACTGATTCACACCCAGGCCAAATTCAAGATGCTGATACTTTCTTTGAAAATCTCCAATGGCTTCTGACCTTGTGACCTAACTGAAAATCCACCTCTTCCCTCACCAGCTTACATGCATTTAAATATATTTTATAATTGTTGTTTTTTAGGTTATTCTGTCAGAAGTATGGTATATGGCAGTACAGAAAGGGTTTGATATTGGTTTGATTTGTATGTATTAGTGATTTTATTTTACTTCCTTGGGCTGGTAATAAAATTTTTATATATATATATATATATCTAGACACACACATACATATATATATATACACACACATACACACTTTAATCTCATAACAGCTTAGAGTACAACTAATCCGGTTTCTGATATAAGTCTAAGTCTAAGAATGATTTTGCTGTCTAAGACAATTTTGAAACTGCAAAGCTTGTCTAATACTGTATTAGTGTTCATTAATTGTTACTAAAGAATGTTAGACTTTCTTTTTGGAAATGGAAAATTTTCTACAACAAAACTGGAAATTTTTCTGGAAGCTTTTCCTTTCTGAAAAATTGGAGACCTTCCAGTCACTTCTGTCATTCCAATATTCTGTTTTGTTTTTAAAGAGACCCAGTCAGAGAACAGATATCATAAAAGTCCTTGGTATATCACTGCCCAGGAAGGATTTTCAGCCATTCATGCAACCTGTTCACAAGTGAATCTTCTATTTCATGTTTAGCCTCAGGCAGTTGGCCAAAAAATAAAAGTTATTTAGGAAGGAATGCGAGGTCACCATTTCAAAATCTAGCACTTTGCCAGGAAGTGAAAGTGAGCCACCCAGGCTGTTCATGTTACGCTCCAGTTTTTACAGCACAGGGTTTTATTTTGAAATGAGGTTAAAAATAGTTATAACACACAGGAAGAACATGTATACATGTAACAATTCAAACAAGTTTATTAATTGAGGGGAAAATAAACTCTACTCGTTTTCCTTGGGAAGTTATACACGAGCTTTTGGAACAAATAGAATAAAACTGTCCAGGCAGGGGAGTTTGAATATATGTTACATAGTCATACATATGTATAGTCAAATCATAGAAAAATATGAAGCTCATCTTGTTTGGTGCTTCATTAGAAACTTGAAAGGTTTTCATACAGGAGATGAATGAAAACTAAGGTAATACATAATCATGCTCTCATCAACTTTATCGATTAACTGTTCTTTAGAAGATTGCATGAGAGTTTTGCCATTTATACTGTTATTTAAAAAGACATTTATGTAAGAATACAGGTTCATTGGGTTTAAACAGATAAAGAAGGATGGTTTTAACAGTTTTCTTGGGTTTAATGGGGAGAGAGTCCTGGCAGTATTCAGCATTCATGTTCCAGAACTCCCACAGTGTTGGCCATTCCCATGAAAGGTGAAAGTATAAGCGTAAAGCTTACCGTAATAATGTTATGTACTACTGCTGAGAACTTTGGATTTGTTTCCCTTAATTTATTGATTGATAAGGTTGTCAGAGAAATCCAGACATAACGCCAGCATTCAACTTACAAAGACTTGGCAAAGTCATTCTGTTACATGCCTCCATAGGTTGGGTTGTTTATAAGTAGAGGGTATCAGCCAAAGAAACAGCAGCAGTCATGAGGAATTCAAAAGAAGAGTGTGAACACTTGCTTACCTTAGTCTTTCTCAACCTGGTGCTCCACAGATGTTCTGGACTTCAACACCCGTTAGCTCAGTTAGTATGGACAGTGTCAGGGAAATTCTTGGAATTGTAGCTACCACATCTGGAGAGCACCAGGTTGGGAAGAACCACTGTACCTGATGTCAGAGTTAACTAGGAAAGTGACATAGTTGCAGGCTTCAGTGCAAAGACAGATTGATTCAGCTCTTTTGCAGGACAGCTACTTTAGAGACTATCTGTGTATCTAATAAATCATACCATCTATAAGTTGTTGTAACTTGCCAGTCATGGAAACCATGGGAATTTTTACATGCCACAGATTCTACACCTGCAGAAATTCCCTCTTGCATAACTGTTAAAGCTCTGTCTCCTCCCATATATGGGCATTGAAGGCCCCACTGATAATGAAGCTTGGAAAGTCAGGAAGATCCTGCCCAGCAAATAGTACAGGAGGAATAATACACTTAGATCTGGTAGGCGTTTAGCCCATCCCTGAAAATGTACAGTGTGGAGAACAACATCAGTAACAGTAATTCAAACCACATTCTCTCTCCTTTTCTAAAATTTCTTTTAAGGGGGAGTGGGATGGGGAGAGGATTTTGGCTTGCTTGAAATTGCAAGCATAAATTACCCAGATCAGAGTCAAAAATCAACCACTGAATCGTATGCCAGGGACCAGGTTTCGCATTCCCAATTCCATCTGCAAAAGTAATTACCACATGTTCTGAAAACAGGTGGAGTGACGGGGAAATCGACCTTATAGATATGATAATGGAAAACGAGGAGAAAATGGAAAGAGAAAGAAAGAAAGAAAGAAAGAAAGAAAGAAAGAAAGAAAGAAAGAAAAGTATTGGTAAACTAGGTAAGGCAATACCAAAGGCCTGTAGAGTTGACTTTTTATACTCTATTCTCCTGAGAAAGGATTAGATGGTAAGCTTTTTATCTGTGCAACAAACCTTCTTAAGGTTTAAAATATAGCAGCATCAAAGACTAACTGATCTCTCTTAAAGACCATTTCCCCCAAATTGTTCAGTCAGATTTTCTACCCTCATATAATTTTATGCTCTTGAATTCAGCACAGTAGAAACTTTTACAGCTCAAAGACTTCTAAACAAAAGGGCTCCCTAAATTGAGACAGGCTTGTTAGGAAGCCAGACCTTGCATGTGAGTTATCTAAGCACATTTTCCTAGAGAAAGTATTTCAACAAAAGGGCGCCACCACAGTGAAGTTCTTGCTGCCTCCTGACTGGCTCTCCACAAAGGAGCAAACCATGGTCTCTTCTGAATATATTAAAGTAGGAGTGGGGAATGTCCAACCTGTGGGCAGGACGTAACTCATGGACAGACCTTGGGAAAGATTTTTTTTCTTTGTTCTTTTCTTTTCCTTTTTCCTTTTCCTTTTCTTTTTCTTTTTGACTTTAGTTCCTGGAATACCATATGCTGGCTTTGAGATTCTGGGAACTATAGTCCTAGAAAGTAGTTTTTGCGGGCTCTGCTCATGGAGGATTATTATCTGGGTCACACACTCTCTTCCTTTTGTCCCCACCCCCATTCCTATGAGTGGATGATGGATTAGTTCCCCCAATCCTATGAGTGGATGGTGGATTAGTAGGCATTCTATTCCTACATTTCTTTGAAGGGAAACCTTGTCTCAAAGTTCAGCGTAGCAACACAATAGTCTGCCTTCCTTCAGCTGCAGCTCACTGTGTTCCATGCTACATGGAACAAAAACACAGTAGTGTTTTTGTAGTGATAAAATGGAGAAGAAGAGAGCAGTGTATGCCTTTTTCCGCCCAGTGAAGATAAAGAGGGATATAAATGCAGTTAATAAATAAGAGTGTTAATGGAAAAATTTGTGAATGGGAGTGAAAACTTGGATGGAGGTAAGATGTGTTAAGATGTGTGAAAGTTTCTGAAAGAGAAACAGGGGGAGAAGTGAGTTGCAGAGAGAAGAAGAGAAAGAGAAGGTTGGCTTAGAGGGAGTGGAAGAGGAAAAAAAATAAAGGGTCTGAATGGGATGTTGTTGTTGTTGTTCTTGTTATTATTTTTTTTAATATATGCTGGTTTCCCCCATCTCTGGGGCTCAGGGTGGCTTAGAAAATTAAAAGAGATAAAGATACAAGCATTTATCTATAAAACACACAAAAAATTAAGTATGATTCACCTATAAATAGGAATTAAAACACATCCTTTAAAGCAATAAATAAAAACTAAGCAGCACGATTATCAAAAGCCCTTTCCCTGATAGTTCCCAAAGGCCCATTAGCATAAGTCCTGTCTTTACCTGCTGCTGGAAGCACATCCTTATGGGACCCGCTCTAGCTTCTCTAGAAAGGGAGTTCCAGAGTCTGGGAAGGTCCTCTCCTGCATTCCGACTAGAAGTATCTTTGAGAGTGGGCGGATGAAGAGAAAGACCTCCTCTGAAGATCTCAAGGGCAGAGCAGGCTCACAGGGGGTAATATGGTTCTTCAGATAAGCTAGGCCTAAGACGCACAGGGCTGTATAAAACAGAACCAGGATGCTGAATTGTGGATAGAAACATCCCATTAGCCAGTGAAGCTGTTGCAGAAGAGGTGTTGTATGTTAGCTATAGCCAGCCCTAGTCAATACTTTGCAGCAGGTTGGACAAGCTGAAGGTTCTGAGAACTTCAAAGCCATATATGAAGTGGGTATACATGAAGATATGATATATGTTACCCTGTGTTTTGGGGGGTCCCAGGAGGGGCGCCCAGATTGCCAAATAAAATACCAAATTGGGGAAAATTAGCTGAACCACTCCTTTGGCTAGCAAGAGGCAGGGTAACTTTGCAAGGATCTTAAAACCCAATGTCTACGGCTTCAGGTCAGGGAATAGGCACACAAGTTTCAAAGTAACCAAAAATAACAGTTTTATTGAAAAGCAACAGAAAATAAATAACACACACACGTACTAGCTAACTAGGAAAAGGGAAGCAGAGAGCGTAAGGGCAGGTATTACGACACCTGGTCTCGTTGTCCTGGAGAAATGGAGAGATGGGGTTCAGAAGAAGAAAGCTCAGCGTGCCTGGCTGAGGGGAGTTTCCTTAGAAGGCCAGCAGCAGGGCAGGATAGTAGTCCAAGGTAGTCCGAAGACTGTTTGAAAGTGAGGGGTTTTTATAAGGGAGTTTGTGCCTCTCGACTATGGCAAGCCAGGTGAGAACAAAAGGAGTTTTGGTGCTGGACAAAGGATTTAGAAAGGTCCAATTTACCATGATGAACTTAATGCTTGATGACAATAGTATAGCCACTATGCAAATGACTTGTTTACCGGGCTGGCTCTGCTGAGAGCCACGCAGCTATTATGAAGTGTACATGTGGAAGTTCCCTGAAACTGGGAGCAAAGCTTAGGTTGCTGGCCTCAAAAGAGTCTGGAATGTGAAAGCAATTAGCGGCCGCACTCATGTCCGTGCTTGTCCGGAGAACTCAGAAACACGTGGAGTGAGGTGACTGAGAGCAGGTCCAGCTAAGGATGAATTAGATGATATCAAGGTGATATCTGGGGGGGCCCACCCAAGGAGCCATACCCAAGATTACACATAAAGTGAGTTATGGTCATCAAAGAGAATGTAACTAAGACATATGAAAGCATAAACAGGGGATATAGATAGAAGGAAATGCTACTGAAATAGAAGGGCTTGTAAAGTATATATGTGAGAGAGAGTACCATCCTGCCCATTTTTGGCTTTATCTTCATCACTGTCAGATCTAAGTCTACTCCATTGCCTGTATTTGATCCTTTCTGTTGAGGAGAACATATCTTTTGACTTGCAAAAGGCTATCACCTGGTCTTGAAGCATGTCAAGGAACACATGGGAGAAGAAATCACTGCAGATATTCTGATCCAAGTCCATTTAGATAAGTGATTCCCCATGAAGGAGGCTCCAGATATTGTTGGACCACTAGGATGCCTGACCACTTGCCATGCCTGGCTTGGAATTTCTTGGACATAAAGTCCAGTGACATCTGAGGATCCCCTTCCAACTCACTTGATTGAGAACCACTGATTTAGGGTATCCAGGGTTAAGAACTAGCATTTGGATTGAACCCAGAAGCCAGCAAGTTTGTTATGAAACTGATATGATGTGGGTCCTGAGAGTAGCTCTTGGAAACAGCCTCACAGCTGCATTTTGCAGTACTTTTCTGTTGTGAATACTCTTCAGTGACACATGGCATGCACTATACTAGTTTAATTTATAGGATGCCTATTCTTGGTGCGTGTGTGGGGGAACAGTTAGGGTAGCAAAATATCTGTGATGGTAAAGCTTTGATTAGTGCTAATTTTCCCAAGAATGTCCCTCTGGTAATGGAGCCAAGGACTAATTCTTTGCCCTCCTCCTAGCAATGTCCTGTTACAATAGGATGCCACCTTCCGACAAATGCCTCTGTTGCAAAATGGGGAAGGTCAGAGGAGTGGACTGTATTTGTTCTTGGAGCTTCCAGTTGTTGTCTCTTATGCTAGAACTTTGGGCCTTGCCTTCCTCCCCACATGAGCTATTGCTTCCTCTGCTTCTACTTCCTGTTTACCTGCTCCTCAGTTAATGGCTCCACATGTTGGCTTTCTGACCATGGGAACTGTTTGCTTATTTAGAACTGATGCTGGAGTGGAACTCTCTGTTCCTAGCTTCAGACACATTCCTGGGCTTATTCCCACTTGCTGGCTAGTCTTCTGACACGGGGGCCCAGAAAAGGTTTTCCAGAGTAGTAGCTGCTGTGCCTCTAGTTGGGTGAGGTTTAGCACGGCAATGGGCATATGTGAAGAGCTGAAACAACAGCAGTGAAGGGGGGGGGCAAGCAAGTTTGTCAGTGCCAGATGCAGCTCAGAATATGGAGGCTCTTTGAAGCCACTACTGAACAGGTGTTGGTGATGAGATTTAATGTGCAAAATTGCATGCTCTATATGCTGAGGCAGATATGATGAGAAAGAAGGATTCATTTTCATGGTCAATATGAACAAATTCATACGCAGGATAAATGTGTGGACTGTGAGTGGGTCTGAGTCTGTGATGCACAGTTTATGAGGAGATAAGTCTTCAGAACCCTGGTAACCGTCTAGATTTTTTGTGTGGCTTTATCCCAGTGCAAAAACCAGTTTTTCCCATGGAATACTGAGCTAATGAGATCTTTTAATTTTATTAAATCAAGCTTCTTGAACTCATGATGGTTTAGAAAATCTGAGGATATTTGAGAGATTATTGCTAAAATAGAGGTGGAAAATCTTTGGCCCTACAAAAGTAGCTTTGGACTACACTTCCCGTAATCTCTTACTGTTTGGCCATATTAGCTGGGACTTCTGGGAGATGATGTCCAGAACATCTGGAGAGGGAAATATTTCTCCCTGTAGTAGGATCTGTATGAAGTTTCTGGCCAAGATAGGGTAATAGCTTTGCTCTCCTTCAAATCTTCCTTTCTTTTTTATCCTGTGTCTTCACATACTCGTAGCAACAGTATTTTGTGAGTCTCAATCCGAAAAGAAGCAAATTGGAATGGGAACCCCCCCCCCGTCCCCAATTCTTCACAGAGTACAAAGCAAGCAGTTAAAATAAGCCTCCAAATTCAAGACGTGTAAGAAAATCCATTCATTTCCATTGTTGTTGTTAATTCTGTCTGACCTACTCAAATGGTGTTTATATAATCTGATAAGTGAAAATAGCAGGTCCCTACCCCAAGATTCTTGCAATCATTAGTTAGTTCTTGTCTCAAAAAAAAAAAAAAAAACAGGCTGTTTTCAGGACTCTGTGGTTTCATTCACCTCATTCACTGTGGTGGGTATCCCTACTGCATGGAGAATGTGAATGAGCTTCAATCTACCTCCCCAAAGCATGAGAATTGCTACACATTAAAGATAGCACCCAGTTCTATTTCTAAGCTTGGAAGTGGCATGAGAATGTGAGTTTCTTTCTGCTCTTCTTCTGAGTGGTGCTTTCTTTCTGAATGGTTCAAAGAGCTTCACATGTACGATAGGACTGCATGGGTAATGAGCACACCCACTCCCTTTTCAGTTAGAATCTTTAGAGCAGAGCTGAGATTTTCCCTTTTCATACTGAGCTTCCAAGATGCCCTGGGCACTGTCTTTGCTCGTGCATTGACTTTTGGAGGTACAGGAAGAGGGGAAGACTCTGGAAACCACACACATTTATCTGTAGTAGGTTACCAAAGCCAGCCAAAATTTGTGGACTCCTGGATATTCCCCCGACCCAGTCACTGAATTCTAGAAGCTCTGAGAAGAGTCATTGATACATAGGGATAGCACTGGCCTCTAATTTGCTTGTTAGCATGCTATGATTTTTATAATAAGGGAAGGCAGATAGGAGGACTGTTCTGAAAATGGCAGGTCTCCACTCTGTCTTCATTGGTTAATGAGCCTAGAGAAACTGGTTTGGAGTGCCTCTGGAATTTAATTTCTGCATGCATGTAACATTGAAACCTGCCCTTACTGCTAGAATGGAGGTTGAAAACATGGAGTAAAAATGTAATATTTACTAAATGCTACAATTTAAAAGAAAACTATTATAAATATTATATTTATAGGTGGCATTTGACACCTGAAAGAACAGCAAACATCGAAAAAGGCATACATGACCAGTGTTGGAAATGCTGAGAGAGAGAAAAGGAAGCTTTTTCCATATGTGGTGTTTCTGTGATAAAGCCAAAAAATTTTGGAGACAAATTCACACATTGATGGCAGATATTTTCAAAATAAAATTTCCAGTGAAGGCCAAGATGTGCTTATTTAACATGTCAAATGTCACTGATGTTTGAATTGAGAGAAAATATTTTAAAATACTGTTATATATGATAACATCTGCTAGAATTGTCTATGCCCAAAAATGGAAGGTTGATACATTAGCATCAGAGGAAGAATTGCTTATAAAACTGTATGACATGTTAGAAATAGATAAGCTAACTACATTAAAATATGATAGAAATGGTAGAACATTAAATAAATTCAGTGATGATTGGGAATGCCTTATTAATTATATGAAAGTTTGGTAGGGGAGTATGTCGGTAATAAGTATAGAGGAGAAACAGACAAGAACAATGGGAGAAAGACTAGTAACTAGATAAATAAAATTGATAGGTTATCCAAGGAGGAAGGTTTGTTTGAGATGTATTACTATTGAATATGATATGAGGGTAAAATCTTGTAATAGATAAAATGATGGGGTATATGTGTTTCAATATTTTAGTTGTTGAATGTTTCTTTTAACTTTATAGTTCCATTACTTTTGTATTGTTATTAATATGTGGTTGGTCTTGTTAAATAAATAAAAATAAAATAAAAGACATTAGGCAACATGTTCTATAGCCAACGTAGGATCAGACAGGGTAATAACATTCATAACAATATTTCTAGACTTTTTTTTTTTAAAAAAAATGTTTACTCAGATACAGCTATAATGTCCCTAGGCTTAATGTCCCTAGGCTTAATGTAGCTGTTTGTGGGAAGACTGAGGTTCCAGACTTTTGACAAGTGTTAGAGCCAGACAGTAGACAAATCTAACTCTGGTGGGTATATTCTCCAGCTCAGGTCACTGAGCAGAAGGTTTCGTACCAATGATAAGTTAAATGTTAAAGCGCACATTGTTAATCAGGCAATCCAGAGACTCTGTACTGCCCACTAGCGGCAGGAACCAGTGTTGCATATTCTTAATTCCTCACACTTGGAGGCTGAGTTTGTGCAATCCTACTAGGCTGAGTTCCAGTTTCATGCCATGAAGTTCCCAGTGCCAGTGCCTGAGCCCCTGGTAGTAAGAAAGTAAGAAAATCCCAGAGCTACCAGGGAGTCTCTGCAAAGATATTTAAGCAACTTTTCACATTTATCAATACATTTGGCATCCTAAGATTGTAGAATTTTGTTGAAAAACGAAAGGCATATTTCTGGTAATCCTCCAAAAAGCAATAAATACTGGAAAACATCTCCATGTTGTTCCCCTTTATTTTTATCACTCCTATTTTTACTCTGAATAACAATAACAATATCTTGAAAGCTGAATCATTTAAACAATATAAATAATGTAAAATGCTTTACATTGTTGTGGTGTGCCCTCAAACCAGTTCTGGTTTAAGGTGACCCTAAGGTGACCCAAGATTGGTGACCCAATCATGGGATTTTCTTGGTCAGGTTTGTTCAGAGGGACTTTCCATGGCTTTCCTCTAAGGCTGAGAGAGTGTGAGTCCCCAAGGTAACCCAGTGGGTTTCCAGGGTTGAGCAGGGATTCAAACCCTAATCTCCAAGGTCTTAGTCCAACATTAAAACCACTACATGCTAGCTCTCTGCAAAATGCATGTACTTAATCTGCAGAATATCAGTGGCCTAGTTGCAGAATATTGGGTTTGGCACAGTTCTAGAATACACTCAGCTCTTCCAGCAAGCAATCAAACAAAGCAGTTGTTCTGCTGAAGAGGGAAGGAATAAAGGCTGTCAAAAGAAGTACAGACTGGAGTGAGACCAGGAGTAGCTAGCTTGAGCCATCTGCTGTGATACTCCTCTAGGGGCATAGTTGCTCAATCAGCACCAACACTCTGGATAGCTCCACCGGTTGGGAACAAGGCAGTCAGCAAAACTCAGCAATACAGGTTCCAATCCCCGATGCAAGTGTGACAATGGAGTTTGTCATCCTAGCAGAGAAAACTATAGGCTGCCCAGGATTAGGAGCAGTTTGATGTCTTTTGAAGGGCCCAATCCAGTTACAAACTGATGTCTTTGCACTGGAGTATACTACTATCCAGTGCAAAGAGTATACTGCTATCAAGAGCCAGTATGGTGTAGTGATTTGAAAGCTGGACTATGACCTTTGAGGCCAGGGTTTGATTCCCTACTCAGCCATGGAAACCCACTGAATGACCTTAGGCATGTCACGTGCTCTCAGCCCCAGAAAACTCCCTGATCTCTTTCATTTATTTAGATCAGTTCTTAGGGCAGAGGCTGCAGACTAAATGCTGGATGCAGTAAGTATCACCAGGATACTCTTAGGACTTTGGGATGAAGAAGTGATGACTAATCCACTCCCCACCTCTTGATCTGTCTGTACTCTTATGAGTATTCAGGTTCCAGGGAGCTAGAGAGCAGAAGTTAAGAATGATGGTAGCCAGTTATGTCTGTGTGCTGTGCACCTTCATGTTGTTTCTGACATATAGCAACCCTAAAGCAAGCCTATCATTGGGTTTTCTTGGCAGAATTTGATCAGAAGGGGTTTTGCCCTCACTTTCCTCTGAAACTGAGAGAATGTGGCTTGCCCAGAGGGACCCAGTGGGTTTCCATAGCTGAGTAGGGATTTGAACCTGCTCTCCAGGGTCATAGTTCAACCCTCAAACTACTGCACCACACTGGGTCTCAACAGTAGTATACTCTTTGCACTAGATAGCAGTATATTAACAGTGCAAAGACATCAATTTGTTACCGGACAGGGCCCTTCAAATGACATTATGCTTCCACAAACTGCTCTTAATTTTGGGCTGCGTAGGGTTGGTGTAACTCAGAAGCAACTTGAAGGCTCACAACAACAATAGCAACAACAACAAGCTCTCCCTGAGCACAAAGTGTAAAGGGCAGCTGTTGCCTCAATTCCAACTATGTCGTTACATATATGAGATGAACAATGGATGATGATTGAGTTGTTGCAGTAATCTGCACCATATGTGCCATGTTTGTTTTCTTGCCAGAGGATCTGCAAGGCTATACCTTCAGCAAGTGCAAGTTGGTTGCCCTGTTAGAGGAGAGCATGCAGCAGCTTGAGGTCTGTGTATCTACATTTCAACTTATCAGGGAAGACAAGCTTGTGTTTGGAAAGAATGGAGCATAATCTTCTAGAAGGGCAAGAAATGTGGGTGCATCTAGGGAGAAAAGGTGACAATTCCAAACCATAGAAGGAAGATGTCTGAAGGAATGTGACACACAGAAGCAGAACTATCATAAACCATGCTTCAAGCTTGGTGCTACACAACTGATTTCCCTCAGTGATTATGAGGCACAGAAACAGAGATAAAAGCCTCATACCTCTGAAGTCATGGAGGCAACCTTAAAGGGCTCTGCAGATAGAGTCTATTTCCTGAGGGAGAAGAGTCAAATGGTGGTGATAGGCGATTCCCTCTTGCAAAGAACAGAAGCAATAGTGTGTGGGTCTGATAAGCTGTCTCATGGAGTATGAGCTCTTCTGGGGTGAAAATTCATTATATAACAGAGAAGCTGACAAGACTCATCAACACATTGACCATTACTCCTACTTTCTATTCCACGTAGAACAAATGATACAGCAAGATATAACCTTCAACATATTGCAAGGGACTATGAAATTCTGAAGAGGAAGTTAAAGGACCTTAGGGCACAGGTTGTTACTTCATTGCTCCTTCCTGTTGAAGGTTTTGTGGCCCAGGAAGAGAGAGGAAAATGCTAGAAGAAAACAAGTAGCTGCTCAGGTAGTGTTACCATGGCTCCTTGCATCACGTCCAAAGTTTCATGAAGAAGAACTTCTGGCAAGAGATAGGCTGCACCTCCGAACAATTGGAAATAACGTATTTTCTAGGAGTCTTGCAAATATGTTTACAGAGGTTTTAAACTGAGTTAAGTGTGGTGAGGGAGACAGTATTCCAGAGGGCATAGGTACACCAAATACAAGGGGCAAGAGCCTTAATGATACAGGGGGGAATGGGCCAATAGAAGAAGAGGCCAACAGTGGACAGAAAAAAAAACAAGTAATCAGCTGAACAGAATTACCTATGGATTTAGATATCTCTACATTAATGCCCATACCATTGGAAATAAACAAGATGAGCTTCATGTCTTAGCACAGGAAGGCATATATGATTTAATAGGCATCACTGAAACCTGATGTGATGTTATGTGTGTTATGATTGGAATGTAGTAATGAAAGGATATGACCTATTCCAAAAAAAATAGACCAACAGGAAAGCAGGAGGAGTAGCATAGGGTGTCATGTATGTGTATACCTATGAGGAGATCCATGACTTAGAGTGTAAAGTTTTGGATGATGCCTTTCTAAAACAAATAAGCAAATATTCAAAAAGGAGAGATATAGTAATAATGGGAGACTTCAGCCACCCTCATATTTGTTGGAAATCACACTCTACTAAGAGGGTAAGATCCAACAAATTTCTCACTAGCTTTGCAGACAAGTCCATCGTACAAAAGGTGGAGGAAGCAACAAGGGAGTCAGCTATATTAGACTTGATCACGACCAACAGAGGTGAACTGGTCAATGGAGTGGAAATAGTGAGATTGTTGGGTGAGAGTGACCATGTCCTCTTGGGATTTGGAAAGGGGAAGCCAAACATAGTCAGATACTCTGGACTTCAAGAAAGCTGATTTCAGTGAGCTTAGGGAAACACTGGGTGAGATCCCATGCCCAGAAATGCTAAAAGAGTTCATGGTACATGGAA
The DNA here is from genome assembly GCA_948474755.1 of Ctenosaura bakeri. Lineage (NCBI taxonomy): Eukaryota > Metazoa > Chordata > Lepidosauria > Squamata > Iguanidae > Ctenosaura > Ctenosaura bakeri. The sequence continues at coordinate 158,653 of CAOLHI010004084.1, read as the reverse complement.
TTTTCTTGAAGGTGAGATATTGAAGATACAGCTACATCCAATTCCATGGAGGAAAAAAAGTGGGAGGTGTTCAAAGAAACCAGGGTGAATGTACAAAGAACTATCAGATGAATTGAGATGTATAAGAAGTAGAAGAAGGGAAATCACCAAAGAGGAATACAAATGAATAGCCAGTACGTGAATGGTGAAAGTCAGAACAGCTAAAGACAGAATGAGCCCAGGCTCAATAAAGAAGTTAAAATAATGAAAATGTTTTTGTGTGTGTGTATGTGTGTGTGTTTGCTTTTTGTTTTTTTACTATATTTGGAGCAAGAGGAAGAACAAGGAAACAGTGGAAGCACTGTGTAGAGAAGATGGCTAACGGTGGAGACAGAGAGGGCTGAATTGTGTAGTATCTTTGCTTCAGCCTTCTCCCAAAAGAAAAACAAGGCTCTATCCTTAAATCATGCAGAAATGGACTGCAGCCCACAATAGTTAAAGAGGTAGTAAAGGAATATCTAGCTACTCCAAATGAATTGAAATCTCCTGGTACAGATCAGCTGTACCAAGAGTTCTAAAGAAAATTGCAGATGTAATCTCAGAGCCACTATCAATAATCTTTGAGGATTCCTGGGAAACAGGAGTGCTTCTAGCAGACTGAAGGATGGCAAATGTTGTTCGTATCTTCAAAAAGGACAAAGAAGAAGAACTGAGCAACTCCAAGCAGTCAGCTTGATGTCAATACCAGGAAAGGGTCTAGAACAGATAATTAAACAATTAGTGTGTGCTCACCCTAAATGCTCTAAAGGCACCAGATCATGGCAGATTTTGGGTCAACTCTACTTGGATGAGAGACTACCAACAAATACTAGGTAGGCTATATTTCAGAAGATGGCAAAATCACCTCCAAGTATTCCTTGCCTGAGAAGACCATAAGACATTCATGGGGTTGTAAAATGTTGACAGGCAACTAGAAAGTACACACAGATAAAGGCACGTGCACATACGCACAGACACAGACACAGACACAGACACACACACACACAGTATATACTTAGAAAGGAGTGCTGTGATTACTAAGAACCAGCATGACTTTCTCAATAACAAGTCATGCCAAACTAATCTCTCTCTCTCTCTCTCTCTCCCTCTCTCTTTTTTAAATAGAATTACAAGCTTGATAGATCAGAGAAGTGCTGTGGGGATAGTATGTTTGACTTCATTAAGACTTCTATCATATATATTTACTAATACATACTTACATTAAAAATGATACAAACATAATAACAATAAACAATGTTTGTATCCTTTTTTAACATAAGTATGTATTAGTAAATATGTTATATTGAGATTTGTATGGGTAAAGGATTTTTTTTTTGTTTCTTATCTTTCTTTAATTTCAATATTGTCTTTGTACTTTTTTCATTTTCTCTTAGATTCTTTGTACGTTATATATTGGATTTATAGGTAAAGTGTCATATATTGTGTCTGTACATGCTATGTTGTATTTGTGTTTGTACATAATATATTAATATATTAATAAAGATTATTTTTAAAAAATTAATGCTTTTGTCAAAGTCCCCCATGATATTCTTGCAGGCAAGTTGATGAACTGTTGACTAGACAGTGCTACAATTAGGTGGATCTGTAATTGGTTGGCAGGCAGAACTCAGAAAATGCTCACCAATGGTTGCTCTCCATCATGGAGAGAAGTCCCGACTTCAGTTCTGGGCTTGTTGTTGTTATTTAACATTTTTATAATGACTCAGATGATGGAATAGAAAACATATTTTTTAAATTTTTGCATGACACCAAGTTAGGGGGAGTGGTTAATACCCCAGAGTACAGGATCAGAATTTAAAATAACCTTGACAAATTGGAGAGCTGACTCAAAACTAACAAGAAGGATAAAGGTATGATACTCCATCTAGGCAGGAAAACAAAGTGCACCAATATAGGTTGGATGACATCTGGCATGAAAGCAATATATGTTGAAAAGACCTAAGGGTCTTAGTAGACTGCAAGTTAAACATGACCACATCAGCAGTTTGATGAGGAGCCCAAAAAAGCCAATGCAGTTCAGGACTCCATCAACAAGAGTACAGTGTTCAGATGAAGGGAAGTAGTAGAGCCACTCTTTTCTGCTTTAGTCAGACTCACTTGGAATACTGTGTCCACTTCTGGGTGCCATGGTTTAAGGATATCAACAAGTTGGAACATGCCCAGAGAAGAATGATCAAAGGCCTGGAAACCAAGCCTTATGAGGGATGACTTAGGGATCTGAGTATGTTTAGCTTGGAGAAGAGAAGACTGAGAGATGACATGATGACAATCTTTAAATATCTGATGGGATGCCATGCAGAAGATAGAGCAAACTTTTTTTCTGCTGGCTCCTTATGCAAACCACAGGATTCCATAGGATGTTGAAAGTGGAATAATAGCACTATAACAGGCTAGTGTGGAAATGGCCTAGAATACAAGCCCATGGGTTCAAATTATGAGAAAAGACATTCCACTTAAACATTATGAAGAACTTTTTTTTACTGCAAAAGCTGTTTAACAGTGGAACAAGTGCTTCAGAGATTGATGGACTCTCCATCTCTGAGGGTCTTTAAACAGATGCACATCTTTTAGGAAGACTTTAGTTGTGTTTTCCGTAAGCATCAGTGTCTGATCTGCATTATGTCCAGAGTGTGCACCAAGGGGAATTCCCCCTAATTATGCTCTTAGTACAAAAAAAAGAAGAAGCTTCTGTTCCTACACTCTGCTCTGTATATGTATGGTGTGGATGCGTGTGTGCCAGTGATCTTAGGAGGAAAGCACTGAAACTGGGGGAGGAGCTGTTTAAACCTCTCTGCTTCATGCACGGTAGTCCTGAGGTAACTTGGTAGCCTGTATTTTCTTGTGAGAAAGTAAAGAACAGAGAGGCAGCTCTGTTTTATAGAGTTAATATAATGTACAGTTTGACCCTCACAAAGACCTCTCAAAATGTTTACTAAATTCCAGCTTATTCAGGAATTTTTGAGCAATGTCCTGCCTGGATTACTGTCAGTTTAAATGTCTAGTGTGGATTCACCCTAAGTATGCATTTTGTTGAGATGAGAGATGTTGTCATCATTCTGCTAGCATTACATTACAGTATATTCTTCCCTCCTCTCTCTCTTTCTTTTGCTCTTCTTTCCAGGTGTGTTTGACAATTGCTCCCACATTGCCAATGACAGGGGCTGGACTTTGGGAATTACTTCACAGGAGAAGCCTGGGAGAAAGAATGCCCGCTTCTTTTTCTCACTCCGGACAGATCGCATCAAGAAGGCCTCCACCATATTGGCATACCATCGATACCAGCTCAGTGCATGGGTTCATGTGGCTGCCACTTATGATGGGCATCAGATGTTGCTGTACCTGAATGGAGAGCGGGTGGCTCGTAGTACCCAGCAGTCGGGTGACCTACACAGTCGCTTCATGGCTTCTTGTCGCACCTTGGTTTTGGGTGGCGACAACTCAGGTGGACACAACTTCCGTGGCCACTTGGCATTGTTAGCCCTTTGGAATATTGCTCTACCCCAGGAGAAGCTCCAGAGGGCCTTCCTGAGAAAGGCTGAAGAGATGGAAGCTGCCATGTTGCTCAGTATGAGGTTCAGTCACTTGGAGCAGCAGTGGGCACACTTCAAAGATGGGACTTATCCCCTGGTGGAGTCCTTTCACCCAACAGAGCCCCCAGTTTTGTCCCCACTGACACCCCCACTTTGTGGGCAGACTGCCTGTGACAATGTGGAGCTGATCTCTCACTATAACAACCACTGGCCACTACGGAATGAAAAGGTGGTGCGCTACCGTGTTGTCAACATCTATGATGATGACGGTCTCCATCCTACCGTCAGTCAGGAGCAGATTGCCCACCAGCACCGGATTTTAAGTGAGGCCTTTGGCCGCTACAACATCACTTGGCAACTTCACGTGCACAAAGTGCGCAATTCCTTGCTCCGCAACCGCGTGGTCCTGATGAACTGTGAGCCTGGCAAAATTGGCAATGAGTTTTGTAACCCAGAATGCAAGCACCCCTTGACAGGTTATGATGGTGGAGACTGCCGTCGGCCAGGACGCTGCTATTCTTGGGAGCGCCGGGATGGGGTTTGCAATATGGAATGCAACAATATGTTCCACAACTTTGATGATGGAGACTGTTGCAACCCCAGGGTAACCAATGTAAGGAAGACTTGCTTTGACCCAGATTCTCCACACCGGTAAGTCAGGGCAGCTTCTGGGGGTACTGTTTGGAGGCTTATGGGTTTTCAAAGGCCTCTGCCTTTACTCTGCAGTTAAAATTTTATATTGATTTTTCCCTCCCAACCCAATCCCTGGATTTCTTTGCATGGCTGAAAGCTGTTCTCATGTACAGTCATCTCTCCACATTTTGCAGGTTTGACTTTCATGAACTTGATTATTTGCAAGGTGCCCACTTGCCTCCCCCCCATTTTCCTCTGCCCATTCCCCTGCCTTTTGCCCAGATGTGCATGTCTTCTTTCCATAGACCTGGGCAAAAGACAAGTAAATGGCAAGGGGCAGCCCCACATGCATAAAAGGCACATGTGGGCATGTCTCTGGTCATGTCACTCCCCCCTCCTATTTGCTTGCCTATACCTGGCACCTGGAAGGCAGTGCACCCAGGTGAAATGCAAGTGAAGGGAGGGAAGGTGCACATACATACCTTCTCCAGGCACACAGCTGCCCAATTCCATTTGCTTGCCTATCTCCCTGTTCCACCTGGGTGGAACGCAACTGAATGGGATGAAAGGTGCACGCACACACATCTTTTCTGGGCACATAGCTTCTCCCTCCCATGTACTTGTCTATTGCCTGGGTGCCTGGAGGGACGGCAGCACACCAGGGCAAAACACAAGTGAATATGGGGGGAGCCTTGGAAGGGAATGTGTGGGGGAGTGCTCACTTGAGTGGCAGGAGGAGTTTTTCATAGTTTTTTTTTTACTTCTGAAAGTGTTCTATACCCTAAACCCATGCAAAAATTGAGGGGCCACTCTGTTCTGCTTGTCAAATGTGTTGTTGTTAAAAATACTATAAGACATCTCTGATTTTCTAAGCACCGTATGGATATTAGAAATTAAAATACCTGCTGACAGGTTCATAGTCTAATACTTATGATAAAAAAAGAAAAAAAATGGGAAAGAAGGCAAATACTAGAGTAGGAATTCCTTCTCTTACTGATGGAAGGGTCCTGGCTGCTGCAGTGGTTGCTATTTTTCTTTCTTTTTAAATCAGAGACAAGAGGTCCCATCTTCCAGCAATTCCTACTGGTATCTTTTAGGGTAAGCCTAAAATTGTCAAGAGAAAATTTTCATTCTGCATTTTAGACCTCTGAACCACTGCGCAGCTCCTTGCCCAAGGGAAGAAAGAACAAGTGTGCAAATTACTTTTTGCTTTGCAGTGTGGATATTGTTCGTGGGAAGTGTTCATGGGCATTGCTACTGAATATTAATACTCTTTGAAACGGCTCCAGATTTTAACCCATGCTTAAAATGAACTGTCCAGGGTGCTGAAACTATTTGGGGGCTGGGTTCAGACCCTCAGATAGGTCCATTAAGGTCCAGACTAAGAATGGATTCACCATCCCACTGACACAAGAGCCACCAGATGCCCTTGTTTAGAAAGTCTTGCTTCCAGTCATGCGTGTGAATGCTGTCTTTTCTTGTGAAGACTTTCCCTGTAAATTTGCAGAGGAGTCTCCTTCTTGGAGTTGTTGATCTTGCCCCCACCCCCACCCTTGCTCTGGGGCCCACTAACATCCAAAAATAAAGATGAGTGTCAGCAAGAAGACTTTTTGGGATTCCTTCAGCTCCAGCAGAAAATCTTTCCGGAATGATTCAGCTAGGACACTAGTAGGCCAGTTCCTGTGAAATTGTTAGTGTTGTTAAATGAATGTATTGTTTTCAGTTTGCTTTGGCTAAGGCAAGGCATTATTTTAGGAAATAGGAATTGTTCCTGCTTGGGGTGGAGGAGAGACTGGACGCCCTGGAATCTGGAGACTCCAGTGCCCTGCAGTCCAGACAAGCTCAAAAGAGGCCAGGGGAGAGAGAATTCCCAAAGTCAGGGACCCTGAGCTGCCAAGGGCAACACTGTGGGAAGAGGAGTAGTGCTTGATTTTATTTTATTTTTTAAATTCTTTGGTGCTGAGTTTAACATGTGATCCTTACATTGCAAATCTTCTCCAGTAAATTATTGAGTGTTCTTTTATATTGCAAAAAAAGACATTTTAAGACTATTACTCACATACAGTCTGCTCCCAAAAGGGCACGAGTTCTAATTTGATCTTGGAAGCTAAGCAGGGTCAGCCCTGATTAGTAGATGGATGAGAGACCACCAATAAATACCAGGTGCTATAGGCTATATTTCAGAAGAAGGAACTGGCAAAACCACCTCTGAGTATTTCTTGTCTAGGAAAACCCTATGAAATTCATAGAGTTGCTAAAAGTCAATTGGTGACTAGAAGGTACATGCACACACATGCTTCAACTCAGAACATCAAGAGAGCACTGAATCTAAAAATACATATTTAGATATGCTTTTTTTAAGAGGGAAAAACTTTTATTGCTAGAGATATGAAAATGTCAAAATGGCAACTCAGTCTTTAAAACACAAAGTATTATTTTTAGATTGGCACATCCAGATGTTCTGCTGGATTCTTGGTGCTAACTAAACACTATATTGAGAGATGCCAGAATTTAGTATCTTGCTGTTCTAGAACCCATGATTTCTGGGTTTGTGATCTGTAAACAATGTGACATGATACTTGAGGGAGCAGCTGGGAAGTTACCAGAGCTGTAGTGACGTTCTCCTAAGATACAGCGAGTGTCCATTCAGTGCTGTTGTCTACTGCTATCCCCCAAAATAAACCTGGTAGAGTTATTTTACAAATACCTTTCAGTCAGGCTTGGGGTTTGTCCAGTCAGCAGTCAACTTTAATCTTGTCTGTCAGTCTCCTGTGCTCACCTGCCAGCTCTATTCCCTTTAAACTTTTGCCTCCTGCCCACCATCACATATGAAAGCATGTTTTGAGAGGCTGCGTCTCAATGACTGAATTCTATTTTTCAGCAGATCTCTCAGTCTGAGGTTTTGGCCTCATTTTGGGGGGAGGCTGAAAAGAAGACCAACAACCACCCCAAACAGACCCTTTCAAGTGGTTAATTTGCATCCATTTACTTGGAAGTAGGTATGTGAGAGTGTTGATTCAAAGCATGCCTGCCTCAGCATGTGGTGCACCTACTGCTGTCACATAAACCATAATCATGGTGGCCAAGCTGGCCTTGGGGATCCTGGGAGTTGTAGTCTAAGAAATCAGCATTTCCAGGCTCTGCTGGCAAGTCAGTTTATTTGAAAAGACACAACTGCTATTAATTGCTTGACAGACATTTTTATCCCTTATGATGCTACTTGCTGTTTTTGTTCCTTGGCTGATCTTTGCCTGTATGAACAGCAGGCTTGCAGCAAACAGCAGCGTTTTGAAGTGAGCATTGTGTGAAGGATGGATGAATAAAAACAAAACAAACTTCAATGGAGGGAAATTTTGAATGATCTCTGCTACACAGAGTTCATCTGCAGTGAAACCATGCTGAAAGAAATTATCAGGCAAAGGTTTTCTCAGGGTAGGCTGAAACCTTAGGCAGGCATTCCCAAATCTAGACTTGGAAGTTATGTTCTTCAACCAAGTTCAGTGGCTTGAACTGGAAGCAGAAGGTACAGCTCTGTTGATCTGATAATACCAAAAGTCCAACATCCTGGTGGCATTTATACAAGATATGGTGAACACAAAGGATTTGATATGATGGTGTCAAGTGCAAGGCTGATGTTGTAGTTAGAGAAGAGGAAGTAATTAATTTGCTTTGCATGGTAATAGGAAAAACCCTAAATCACACGATAATAAGCAAATAAGCAAACTGGAATGCAAGTATTTTTCAGGCTTTTTTTGTTTTAACTTCTGAATGTTACTATCCAGTTGTACAATAAAAACAATGTATACAAGCACACTTTGTACTAACACAGGGCCACAAAACTGATGTGAAAATGGGTGGGATGAACTTGTGGTTCAGAAAGTGCAACAGTTGTTGAAAGAGATACACACACATTAGCTAATTACTGTGTCTGTTTCCTTCTTTGTCTGGAGAAAGCTGTGAGGTCTGAGATGTTGGAGTCCATACTGCCTGGGTAACCTAGCTTCTCAGTCTTAAAATTACCATGCCACAGGCTAGTGTCATAGACTCATAGAGCTAGAAGAGACCAGAAGGGTCATCGAGTCCAACCTTCTGCCATACAGGAAACACCATCAAAGGATTCTTAACACATGGTCATCCAGCCTTTGTTTCGAAACATCCAAAGAAGGAGACTCCAGCACACTCCAAGGCGGGGCGTTCCACTGTTGAACTGCTCTTACCATCAGGAAGTTCTTCTAATGTTTAGAAGGAATTTCTTTTCCTGAAATTTGAAGCCATTGTTACTATGCTGTACACTCCCACTCCATGGCCATTTCCGCACGAGATTGTTATAGCGCTATTATTCCATTTGCAACATCCTATGGAATCCTGGGGTTTGCAGTTTCTGGAGGGGCCGGAAACTGCAAACCCCAGGATTCCATAGGATGTTGAAAGTGGAATAATAGCGCTATAACAGTCAAGTGCGGAAATGGCCCATGTTACAATATAATTGGCAATGAACATTCTTTAATTGGCACAAGATATAAATCATACATTTATGGCTAAAAAGCCATGCTGGCAGAGAGGACTGACTGTACCCATGTAAAATTAGGTCACAATTAGGTCTCACATACCTACTTGTGGAATCACAAGGCATGGCTAGATCATAAATTCACTGGAGATTAGTCGGAAAATATGATCACCCTCAATGGTCCAAACCTAGAAAACAATAGCCACCAAAACTCCCAGACAAAGCAACAACAACCTGTAGCCTCCTTCCTTCTGAACGTCCTCTTCCGTTTCCTCACCTGCCCAGATATTAAGAAGCTGTCATGATTTCCATCATTGCTTTGTCACCTAATGTTAAGACCATTGGCCAGCTCCAGATCCCTTTGTTTTCTGAGTCAGAGAACCATTAACATCTTCCCCTTCAGGGCAGAAAAAGGCTATGTAAACCTGGGCTCTGAGCCCAATAATTCATAGCACCTTGGACACACATAGGTGTATCACTCCATCCATTTGCTCCCTGATTCTCATGCTCTGGGATACCCCCAAACTCTCGTGTTTGAGAGTTTCATTGCAACTTTCTTCTCTTCAGAATTGGTAAATATCGCCCACTTCAACCCAACTCCTTGCTATCCAATTTTCCTTCCTTTCCTTCTGTTGGCCTTGTATGGTTGTGAGACTCTTTTGCATGCTTGTGATTTCCCCCCAATAAAACATTATTTTGACCTTCAACTAGTGTTTCTGCATTACTACCAGTATACACAGGTGAAAAGATCCCAAAGTTACCCCCACCTCACATGCTTCCCTTTTTGAACTAATCACTCTCCAGCATTCCATAGAGGCATTGGCATTGCTGGGATAACACCACTGCTCCATGTCCTAGTCTCTGGAGCAGCATAAAACAGGCTTGCTCCACCTTCCATATGACATCCCTTCAAATTTTTGAAGATAGCTATCATGTTCCTTCTTAACCTTCTCTTCTCCACACTAAACATACCCATCTCCCTAGGCTGCTCCTCATGGGCATAGTTTCCAGGCTTTCTACCATTTTTGTCGCCCTCCTCTGGTCACATTTTAACTTGTCAATATTCTTCCTGAACTGTGGTGTCCAGAACTAGACACAGTATTCCAGATAGGATCTGACCAAAGCAGAATAAAGTGGTCTTATTACTTTCCTTGACCTAGACATTATACTCCTATTGATGCAGCCCAGTCTCATGATTGGAATACAGGAATAGAGGGGTATAGCCTGTTTTGTAAAAATAGACCAAACAAGAAAGGAGGAGGAGTAGCCTTGTATGTCAAGGATGTTTTCACCTGTGAAGAGATCCAGGACTTAAACCCAGAAAGCCAGGTAGAGAGCATTTGGGTAAGAATTAAGGCAGCGAGAAACAATAGGGAAATTCTGGTGGGGGTTTACTACAGACCTCCAACCCAGGCTGAGGACTTGGATGACGCCTTCCTCAACCAAATGACTGCACATTCAAAGAGGAGGGATACAGTAATAATAGGAGATTTCAATTACCCGGATATATGCTGGCAGTCAAACTCTGCCAAGACAGCAAGGTCCAGCAAGTTTCTTGCTTGTCTTGCAGACAACTTCATGGTCCAGAGGGTGGAAGAGGCCACAAGGGGATCAAATATTCTAGATCTGGTCTTGACCAACAGGGATGACCTTGTGAATGAGGTAGAAGTGGTTGGATCTTTAGGGGGGAGTGACCATGCCCTGTTGGAATTTAGCATTCAGTGGGAAGGAGAAGATAAGGGTAGCCAGACACTCATCTTAGATTTTAAAAAAACGGACTTCTGTAAACTTAGAGAGCTGCTGACTGGAATTCCGTGGTCAGGAATAGTTAAAGGGAAAGGAGTTCAGGAGGCATGGGAGTTCCTTAAAAAGGAGATACTGAAGGCACAGTCTAAAACAGTGCCATTAAGGAGGAAAAATGGAAGGCATCTGAAGAAACCAGAATGGTTGACTAAAGAACTCTCAGCTGAGCTAAGAGTTAAGAGAAACATGTATAGGAAATGGAAGAAGGGGAAACCACCAGAGAAGAATTTAAGCAAGTAGCTAGGAGATGTAGGGAGGAAGTCAGAAAGGCTAAAGCACAGAACGAGCTTAGGCTGGCCAGAGACATTAAAAACAATAAAAAGGGTTTTCTTAAATATGTCCGCAGCAAAAGGAAAAAGAAGGAGACAGTAGGGTCGCTACGCAGAGAAGATGGCGAATTACTCACAGGGGGGAGAGAAAAGGCAGAGCTACTTAACACCTTCTTTGCCTCCGTATTTTCCCAGAAGGATACAAGCACTCAACCTGGCGGTTGGGGAGCAGGGGAGGAAGCAGAGGAAATGAGGCACATAATAAGTAGAGAGGTGGTACAGGAATACCTGGCCGCATTGGATGAATTCAAGTCTCCAGGGCCAGATGAATTGCATCCTAGGATATTAAAAGAGCTGGCAGAGGTCATTTCGGAACCGCTTGCTATAATTTTTGAGAAATCTTGGAGGACAGGAGAAGTTCCAGTAGATTGGAGGAGAGCAAATGTTATCCCCATCTTCAAGAAGGGAAAAAAAGAGGACCCAAATAATTATCGCCCAGTCAGCCTGACATCAGTACCCGGAAAGATCCTGGAGCAGATCATTAAGCAGTCAGTTTCTAATCATTTAGAAAGCAACGCGGTAATCACGAGAAGTCAACATGGATTTCTCAAAAATAAGTCATGCCAGACTAATCTTATCTCTTTTTATGATAGAGTTACTAGCTTGATAGATGAAGGGAGTGCTGTGGATGTAGCATATCTCGATTTCAGTAAGGCCTTTGACAAAGTTCCCCATGACATTCTTGCAACGAAGCTAGTAAAATGTGGGCTGGACAGGGCTACCGTTAGTTGGATTTGTAATTGGTTGACCGACCGAACCCAAAGGGTGATCACGAATGGCTGCTTTTCGTCCTGGAGAGAAGTGACTAGCGGGGTGCCACAGGGTTCTGTCCTAGGCCCAGTGCTGTTCAATATTTTTATCAATGGCTTGGATGAAGGAATAGAGGGCATGCTGATCAAATTTGCAGATGACACCAAATTGGGAGGGGTTGCTAATACGCCAGAGGACAGGATCAAAATTCAAAATGACCTGGATAGATTGGAGAGCTGGGCCAGGGCGAACAAAATGAAATTCAACAGAGAGAAATGTAAGGTCCTACACTTAGGCAGAAATAATGGAATCCACAAATATAGGATGGGGGACACGTGGCTGGATAGCAGTACGTGTGAAAGGGATCTAGGAGTCTTCATAGACCACAAGCTGAACATGAGTCAGCAGTGTGATGCGGCAGCCAAGAAAGCCAATGCAATTCTTGGCTGCATCAATAGGAGTATGGTGTCTAGATCGAGGGAGGTACTGGTACCACTCTACTCTGCTTTGGTTAGACCCCATCTTGAATACTGTGTCCAGTTCTGGGCACCCCAATTCAAGAAGGATATTGACAAGCTGGAGCAAGTCCAGAGGAGGGCGACCAAAATGGTGAGAGGCCTGGAAGCCATGCCCTATGAGGATAGACTTAGAGAGCTGGGTATGTTTAGTCTGCAGAAGAGGAGGTTAAGAGGGGACATGATAGCCATGTTTAAATATTTGAAGGGATGCCACGTAGAGGAAGGAGGGGACTTGTTTTCTGCTGCTCCAGAGACCAGGACAAGGAGCAATGGATTCAATCTGCAGGAAAGGAGATTCCACCTGAACCTCAGGAAGAACTTCCTGACAGTCAGGGCTGTCCGGCAGTGGAATCTACTGCCTCGGAGTGTAGTGGAGTCTCCTTCCTTGGAGGTTTTTAAGCAGAGGCTTGATGGCCATCTGTCGGGATTGATTTGAGGGTGTTCCTGCATGGCAGGGGGTTGGACTGGATGGCCTGTGTGGTCTCTTCCAACTCTGAATTTCTATGATTCTATGATCTTCACTCCTTTCATATTTTTTCCCTTAGTAACTTATAAACCAGTTTCATAAACTATAAATCAAATCCATTTTCTTCATCAGATGCCTTCTTTTACTTCTCTCTGTTTTTTCCAAGAACTGGATCATATTTGAGTATTCCTAAGAGACCTTCTGTCAAGGGAATCATACATAATCTGTGTCTTTTGTCCTTACATATAAAAACCAGTTCTTCAATTCAGTCCCAGATGGAAAAAAACATGTCCTGGGAAGTCTATCCATTAGTAAGTCCATCAATAAATTGTTGTTCTCCTTTTTTTTTCAATTAAAGCTTCTTGTAAACTCACAGATCAATTGTCATACATTCTCCAAAATGATATCACTTCTCAGTCTGGATTATCATTTATTTTCATAATTGTAGATTGGGTTGTGACATTCCTTACATTCTTCATTCCGAAATCAACTGTGTTGACTCTCACCATATCTTACTGAGTATTTATCTCAACTTGTATAGACATGATTTCCAAGTCACAAGTCAGTTCTTGCAAAGGTTAGGTTGTATCTTTCCCCCCTCAAACTGCCAACATGTCTCTTCAGCCATCTGTTGCATTTTAAGCTCCTCATCTCCATCTAGACTGTCTTTAAGCTTTTGTGACTGCTGTGACAGTTGTTCTGTAAGCACATCAACCTTTTTCTCAGTAGAAACACTGGCTTGTCTAAATTCAGCCAAAAAAATGCAAAAAATACTCAGGCACCTCTTCAGACTTTCTTAGGCTATTTCTAATTTGAATGTCACAGTCCAATGCCAAAGCCTTTATAAATTCTATTCAGTGTATTCTGTGCTCCAAAACAATAAGGCTGTGTACTCAAAACATTAGATCACAGGAGAGCTTGTGTAAATTTTTCCAGATATGTTAAAATTAGCACAACACTGCCCCACCAAACTGACTGGGCAAATAATATTAACAATTCCATCTTCATAATATCCAATATGATTGTCTTAGTATTAAAAACAAAGTCTCATTCCATAATTAGTATAAGTCCAGTACCATAATCCCTGTCAAAAGCACAAAGTAATAGACAAACTGCAGATTGTCAAATATCAGAAGAAAAACAAGGAAATAAAAGCCCATAATTCACATCCAAATCCAAAACATTTCAAAAATCCAAGTACACAAAAAAGATACATAATCTCAAGATAAAAGTAAATAAAGAAAAAAAGAAAAAGAAAAAAGAAAACATTGAATATTTATCTCAATTCTATTGTAAATCCAGTAACAATCTAAAAAAAAAGGACTGTCTCTTTAAATCCAACTGCAAGGAGCTCTAAGACTATAGGGAAAGTACAACTGCAGCAAGCAAAAGGCTTCTTGTCTTCCATAAACAAGAATGTAGAAAAACAAATTATTTACATACAAGAGGTTCAGGAGCTGAAAATGTAATATGAAATACCCCCCTACCCCCTGGCTCCACCAAAGCATGCAATTCTCCAGTAGCCCCAGGACCCACTGTGGCTACTCCAATCCTAAGCAGACACCTTGTGGGACCTGATCCTGGCTCATGTGGAGTCTTCAGGCTCACTGTGTATTGGGGAGCCTGCTTGCTTGACACCTGCCAGGCATAGTGCTTCAGGGGTATGCAATCTAGCAGAGGTTGCTAAATCACATCCTCTGTTAACACTACTGGATGCTGGAACTGCATTTTGCCTTCTTCTCCATACACAGGCCCTACCATTTTGGTGTTCTTTCTTTTGTTACAAAACATAACCCCAAAAAGGCCTTTTTATTGTTTTTAACCTCTTTAGCAAACCTGAACTCATTTTACACTTTAGGTTTTCTGACCTCCCTGCACTTGCTGGCTATTTGTTTGAATTCTTCTTTAGTGATTCCCCTCCCCCTTTTTTTTCTATTTCTTTAGTGTCCTTAGTGCAGACTTTAACACAGTTAGCCCTTCACATTTGCTAGGGTTATGGGTTCAGGAAGTGGAAATATAACAAATAGCAATTTGTGTGTGTCTATCTGTGGGAAGGGAGTGAGGCATGGTGAGGAAAGCAAGCACCCAGGGTCCAAACCAAGTCAAGGAAAGTGGGGAGGTCAGCTTGGTGGCCCTATATTTCCTTTCTGTCTTTCATCTCCCCTTTGGGTGTAGGGGGCATTGGGAGACAATCTGTGGTGCTAAGAAATTAGTCTGCAATACCGTGGGCAAAGACTCAGGAGTGCAAAAAGGAATGGGAAACAGAGACTAATTTCTAAAAGTATTGTTATTTCGGGACTAGAATAATTTTTTATGTTACTAACATACTCAATCTTTATAACTACACCATTCCTTTTTCTAATTAAGGAAGGCAAATATGATACAATATTCTGACTAAACCTGTGACCTTTCTGTATGGGGAATCAATATAAATAAAATTATAAAAAAAAAGAAAAAAAGAAATTAGTCTGCAAGATGTCTTCAGCTGACCAGGCAGCAACTGGTGGTGGTGGTGGAAGAGGAGGAGGAAAAGGAGAAGAGGGAGGTTTTTTAAGGGCTGCATGGCCTGATCAGAGCCACCAGAGGGAAGATTATCCTGGAAAAGAAGTGCTTGAGAGGGCAGGGTTTGGTGAAACTTGCAAATAATCAAATCCGTGAAAGTCAACCCCACAAATATGGAGGGCCAACTACAGTGTGAAAAAGATAGATGCTTGCTACAGTTGCACCAGGTGCTACTGACTTCAAGAGAATATTCTTCCCAAAGTTAGTGTTTTTTGAGTGGGAGAAGGAAACAAACAAATTTTGTCCCCCCCCCCGCCTTAAGATCTTGCTGCATGAAAATATCAAAATTCCAATTTGAAAGAAAACAGTACTGAGGCACAGATGTATTTGCAGAGAATAATGCTAATTGATACTATTTTGTTCTGGATATATTTATAAATATTTTCTGGGTAGATATATAATATAATTTTAATATAATCGTGTTCTATTAAATTCTACAGAGCTCCAGAGATAATTGTATCTTTTATCTCTCAATATTTCTCATGTAGGTACATTGCTAGTATGCACATATGAAGGTAAAATTCTGGGTTGGGAATGCACTGTACAAAAGAACTAAATGTATATTTTGAGTTGTATAGCATGGTTTATCTCATTTACTTTTTTTATTCAATACTATTGTCAGACACTGAGGAAAGGCTGTATTATACTAAGATCAAGGGACAGAATTTTGTAATCATGGAAGCTGTATGAAGAACTACTATTCCAAGTTGCTGGAAGTGCAGTCCCAAGGTCCTAACAGTCTCATATGCTTCTCTGAATGAGATGCTGATAGGTGAATGACATGTATCCAGCCTTGTTCTTGCAGCCTTTGATGGAGTTCACATCATTTGAAAGACATCCAGTGAGCAAAGTCTTGAAGTCTCTCTCCTTTCTCAAAATAAGTTTAATTTTTTTTTCATTCCTGCTGCAAACAAGAGCTAGTAAGGTACAAACATTTTGGTTTTGTTCACTGCTTGGAATGTTGGAATGTTGTTTAAAATCCAAATGTCTTATCTGTTTTCAAAACTGGTTTAGTCTCTCTCAAAAAAAAAAAAATAGGACAGAGAAAAAATAGGACAGAGAAGGAAACTAGTTGCACCTTTAAGATTTATTTTAGGATGAGGTTTTGTGAATATCAATCATTTTTTCAGATGCACTGATGGAGTACAGTAATAAGGACACAGACGTTTAAGCCTTGTTACATAGCTGTGCGAGTGGGACAGAATAGAGAAAGAGACAAGATAGAGAAATTTCCACATTGTGACCTTGCCCATAATATGATACTGTTCTTTCAAATAGCTGGTCTGTTAGTGTTGAGGTGTCACAGCAGTATAGCTGCTTATCAGATCTGCTTACCAAAAGTAAGGCCATTTCCGCATTAGACTGTTATAGTGCTATTGTTCCACTTTCAACATCCTCTGGAATCCTGGGGTTTGCAGTTTAGGGAAGGGCCTTTGAGGCCCCTCCCTAAACTGCAAATCCCAGGATTCCAGAGGATGTTGAAAGTGGAACAATAGCACTATAACAGTCTAGCATGGAAATGGCCTAAGTTTCCTTTGAGTCAAAAATTCTCTGATGAGGTGTCTTTTGTTATATGTGTGGTTGTGAGTATTTGTGTGTTAACATATATATATAGTATACCTAGAAACCGTTATCTCTGTTCAGACCTCTGCTAATGGATTAGAATTTGTGAATGTATCCCAATTCAGCTGTTTCTTTTTCCTTTCCTTTCCTGTCCTGTCCTGTTTTTGTTTTTGTTCAAGAACTACTACTTGTAAGATAGGGGCGGTGTATCCAGGAAGGTTGAAATGCTCTGCAATGGTTCTGTGGATACTGTTACTTGTAACACTGGATTTATGTCGATTTATCCTCCTATGTAGAGACTATTCTGTTAGTCAGATCTAGCATGTAGAATGATACTGCTGATAGAAGATGGCATATAATCACATTGGAGGATGAGTTGTGGTGAGTGGAAGTTTTTACCCCTTACAGATTTAACCAGTGGATTTGTGTACAAATTAATTAATAAAGGGGCCAGGATACAACCCTGCTTAACACCTCTAGATGTAGGAATTTCATTGGTAAGATGGCCCATGTTGTACATCTTATTCTAAGGCTTGTATTTGTGTACAGGCCATTGATAAGTGTGAATAACCTTTTATCAATTGTTGTATCCTATAGTTTCCTCCATAATTTATCCTTAGGTATTAGATCAAAGGCAGATTTAAAATCAATAAATGCTGTGTATAGTGCTCCACCTGGTGGGGCAGAATATTTTTCAGCTAGAAGTGGTAAAATAAGCCTTTCTGACTCAAAAACCTGCTTGTTCTTCTTCCAATATATTTTCTTGTTCTAGCCAGTCCAATAATGTAGACTGTAAACATCTGACATATAATATGCTGATTACATTCAGCAAGCTGATTGGACTATAGTTCACTGGCTCTGAGTGGTCAACTTTCTTATAAATAGGAATAATGATCACCAGGCCCCAATCTTTTGGAAAAATAGCTGTCCGATCAATCCACGTAAATAACTGCAGTATAACTGGGGTCCAGCATTTTAAATTTGTTTTTAAGGAACGTTATCACTCCCCAGTGCCTTTCCCAATTTTAACTGAGAGATCAACTTTTGCACCTTAGTTTCTGTAACTGGTGGCCAATCGAGTGATTTGCTGCTATCACCTAAATTATCATAATTCACAGTTTGCTCTACCATAAAAATATTACAGAAAAGAGATCCCCAAGTACAGCTGACATATAACAATCCACCCTTCAGTTGGATTAAAGGGAGTCCCTACATACTATTTTCCAGAAAGCAATTGAATCTCGTGACTTAGAAGTACAAATTAAACAACACCAATTTTCAAATTGAGCTTGTCTTCCCCCCCCCCCCGCCTCTTAATTAAGAGTTTGTATTTCTCCAGGAGAAACCAGTCTTCTGGAATCATAGGCAGATTGCACACTCTGTATGACTTATATTTCTCTACAATTAATTTCTTCATATTTATACATTTTTGATCAAATATGTTTTAAAATTTCCAGGGAGATCAGAAAGATTTTACCTCTCTCTCATGCTTGCAGATATGGATATACAAATCACAGGGAAGGTTGCTAGGTTTTGTGCTTCTGTCAGTACTACCCATAGACAAATATTAGGAATTTAGATGATACTCTTGGTATATTTAAAGTGTATGTGCTATATCTGAAATCTTGCTAATCTTGGTTTTTATATTTGGGTTTTTGATATAAATGCAGTGTGCTTCATGTCCTTAGTACTAAGTGTCTGTTACACGAATTTTAGCTGTAACTGTAAGTGTGTATTATGATGATGATGATGATGATGATGATGATGATGATGATGATTGTGTGTATTTTTATTTGGTTTATAGCCGCAAATAAGTAAATGAAATGAACTGGTACTTGTAAGACATTAATTCAAACTCAGTGATTTAAAAAAAATCCTGAAAGCTGACTTTGTCACAGTTCCTTAGTTCCTACAAGACTGACCATTAAAAGCTGTATTCTGAGCTTCATGTTGTCATTCTAGTCTTCTTAGGAAGGCATAGGCAGCCAGAGAAGATACGATGAGCAAAAAGGGGAAACATAAACAGGAAGAATAGGAAAAATCATGGAAAAAGTGTCCTGAAATATCTGAGAAACAGAACTCTTTCTGGAGATAACTGAACATATCTCAAGAATGTCAGATCCCATGCCAGGCAAGACGTGAAATCTGAGTAATATTGGCTGATACCAAGTACAGTAGATCCACTAGATCTATTGGTGGATGGTGACTCAACTCATCGATCAATATCATTTATACAGTAATCAACACCAACTGACCAATGTAAAGATTGCAAAGACCTGCATCAGTTTGCCTAGCCCTTTCAACATTTAAGACAAAGGACATTACTTGCATCTTTCCGGATCTTATTACATTTTATCCCACTCCCACAATTGTCTAAATATGTTTTATAACCTGAAGCTTAATATCATTCTGTACTGCATTTGAAGAAGTGAGTGTATATCCACGTAGGTTCATGCTAAAATAAAAACCAGCTAGTCTCAAAGGGACCGCCATATTCGCTTTTTTCTCCCTTCCTCCTTATGCAATGAGTGTCCTCTATTTGGAAGCAAAAATAGGATTCAACTCAAAATGGCAGCGTTATATTGGTTTGGTGTTAAAAATCCAGCTCAGCCTCCTATTTCATTATAATTGACAAAACTCTTACCAATTAAGAACCACAGCTGTATGGGGAGGGTAACATGTTGTTGATGATGAAATGATAAGAGAAACAAGAGTGTTCTCTATAGTGAAATGTTGCTCCCTGAAAAATGGTCTCCCTCCTTCATCTGTTGCCTTATCCCTTTACTGACTGTCTGAGCGATATGTATGTGCAGAATCTGTGTACTTGTCAAGGTATGCATGGATGCCGCCTGTACCATAACTTGTCTTACTGAGGTTGCAATTGTGTACTACCTCCTAAGGAGTAAATCCTAGGTCAGTGGAGTTTCCTTCACAATAGGGCTGGCCAGCAAATCTCTTTCTACTTCACTTGAAACTGCTTCAGTTTTGCTAGAAGATTTTGCCTTGAAATGTTGCCATGAGTAACATTATTGGGATACAAGGATTTTTCATAAATTATTGGGGTTTTTTCCCTTTTTAAAGAAGACTTTGTATGGTTTGCTCATGTAGGAACTTTTTGGTTTTCCTTGGAATATGACATTTGGCAAGATGTGACTTCTCTGCCTTAAACTTAGAGCTAGTGGCAGCTAGCAATGACCTATGCCCAACTTGCTTAATCTAAACTCCTAAAACTCCTAAAATATGTGAGCCAGTCTGGTATAGTGGTTTGAGCATTGGACTAAGGTCATTTCTGCACTAGATTGTTATAGCGCTATGCTTCCAGTTTCAACATCCTATGGAATCTGGGGTTTGCAGATTTGGGAGGGCTTCAAAGGCCTAAACTGCAAACCCCAGGATTCCATAGGATGTTTAAAGTGGAATCACAGCTCTATCACAATCTAGTGCAGAAATGGCCTAAGATTCTGGAGACCAAGGTTCCAATCCCTGCTCAGCCATGGAAACCCACTGGGTGACCTTGGACAAGTCTCACTCTCTCAGTCTCAGAGGAAGGCAATGACCACCTCACCTCCAATAAATCTTACCAAGAAGCCCCCTCCCCTTGTGATTGGGTCACCATAAGTCAGAAATGACTTGAAGGCATAGGATGACAACAAAACTTTTCAGAATCTAGGCCTCTTGGCTTTCTGGTGAGGTCATCCTCTTCAGCTGCAGCAGGAAGAGGCTGCCTCCCTGCTGATTCCCCATTCCATTCAGCATCCCAGGCAGGCAACCATGGGAGATTCTAATGTAAATACCAAGAGCTCTAATGCTGGAAATTCTCTGCTGTGTTTTTGGAGTTCCTGCCACTTAAAAGGATTTTTACTGCCCATTTCCATTTGTACGCATTTATAAACTGTCTCCTGGTGAAACTGCATGCCAGACTCATGCGGCTCCTGAGCCATTAAAGGTCTAGTGGGTCAATAGACAGCTTTTTCAAAAATCTATTAAGTTCCATTTGCAAGGGATTACCGCTTGTGTGATTGATTCTGTCTACAAGCAACCCCCACCCTTTAAAGCGCCAAACAAAGTAAGCCCCAGAGAGACAGAGCAATAAGATGCAGATTGGGCTGGATTTATCACTAGAAGAAAACAGTGTCCCATTATGTGGTTGCAACTTTATAAAGTTCTCTCTTACTCTCACATGAAGACAAATGCATCTGTTATTATTATTACTGTTGTTGTTGTTATTCTTACCGACAAAACATTTTATCCCAGCCTACTTCCAGTAAACTCAGTCACCTGTCAATTTATAGCAACCCCATGTATTTTATAGGGTTTTCTTAGGCAAGGAATACTCAGACGTAGTTTTGCCAGTTCCTTCCTCTGAAAATATAGCCTACAGCACCTGGTATTTGTTGGTGCTCTTCCATCCAAGTGCTAACCAGGGGGTTGAGCCTGCTTAGGTTCCAAGATCACACAGGATCTGGTGCCTTTAGGGTGTTACATGGACCTTTTCTTCTTCAGAGCAACATTGTAAGGTTGGTCAGATGGATGAGAGACAGCAAGTATGTGGCTGATTGACAAGTCACTCATTGTACTTAGTGATCAAGTGGAGATTTGAACGCAGTCTCTATGTTCAGTTGAGACTTCGCCCTCTCCCAATCCCTGCAGGGCTCAGAAGAGGGGTGTGATGGGGATGAAAAATTCCCCGGGGCCCAGACCTTTGCAGGAACTGGATGGCTAATAACTAGCAAAGTAAACAATAAACAAACAATAAATTACAAGATAAATGTTGTTGTCTGAACAGTCTAGAGAGAGGCTATAATGTCTGTTGATAAATCATACCCTCCAACTGACCCAGTTTGGCAAGGACAGTCCTGATTAATGGTCTGTTATCATACTTTTTCAGCTGCTTCTATAATGTCTCAGTTTCCTGACCCTCCTCCAACTTTCCCTTTTCATTCTTGACTTATTTCTATTGGTGTAAACTGAATTCAAAGTGCAAGAGTAGCCTCTCTTAGCTTGTGTATTATTCTTTATTGACAAGTTTTGCCATCCTGATCACATTTTGATTTTGCTTAACTGTACGTAACCCAGTTTTCCTCTGTGACATATAGACAGGTGTAACATTTAGGAAAGAGGTTCCAGTCATGCATTTGCCTGGGGCCAAAGTGTTGGCTCTCAGTGGCCCCAATTCCCTGTCCAACACATAGCTTGCCAAGAAGATCACAGCCTGACAGACATGGATCATGATGATGCACTCAGGCAGCAACATGGCCCTTTTTGCACGGTATTTGCCATGCGAAAGGGCGCCTGGAGCATTGCGCGATTGTGAGGAGCGATCTTCACAACGCACTCACAATCGCACAATGCTCCAGGGTAGGGCAGGCGCCGCTTGTACACTTTTTCATTTTCAGCTTTCATCTGAAAATGGTGCATGATTGTACATTGCTCCAGGGCCCCACACGCACTTGCCATGCATGCATAGCCTTTGGAGCTGCAGCGGTCACGCTTCCTGCCCCAGCGCAGCCTGGGAAACTCCCAGGCTGCGCTGCGGAAGGAAGAGCTCTCACACCACCTGCTCGGGAGCAGGCAGCTCATGCGGAGCTGAAGCAGCGGGGGTGCAAGAGCCTGTCGCTGGAGGCTGCTCACGCAATCCCCGCACCCCAGCGCCAAAAAAAGGTAAGGTGTGGAAAGGGCCCATGGTGTGGGTAGCCTTTGTTTGACAAGGCAGAAGGCCTTGGGAGAAGGAACATTCTCCTCTTGCTCTCAAAGTTGTGTTGGTAAAAAAAAGGCACTGAAAGTGTCCTGCTAGTGAAAGAGAGGGCACTTTTTTTCTGCACATTTTCTACTTCTCTGTTTAAAACCTGATTGAGGAAAATGTATGTTCAGTTGAGGACGCTTCTGGCAATTTATTGGTTTGAGTGTTCTTGGAAGTTCCTCACTGCTTAGATCATTCTTATTCAGAGACTTCCTACATTACTATCTTTTTTAAAGGGGCATTGGACATTTTTCTTCTTCTTTGATGCCATGGCTTACAAACATTCCAGTATGAGCTCCCAAAATGCTGCATTTTCTTCCCAGTAAAAGACAATAACAGGTGTACATGAACAAGTTCCTCTTTTTTCCCATTATATGCTTTGCTTATGTGACTATCCTACTCATCCCTTTTAATCTATATGCTGCTGTTCCACAGACAATATGCTCAAACTGTGTCCTCAATGGCTCACAGCACAAAAACAACAACACAGAAATGAAGGGCCTTTACATACTACACTGTTCTAGTGCTATTATTTGACTTTCAACATCCTATAGAATCCTGGGGTTTGCAGGGGCCTTTAGAATTCTCAGCCAGAGAGCTCTTTGGCCTTAGAAAGCTACAAACCCCAGAATTCCACAGGATGGTGAAAGTCAAATAATAGTACTAGAACAGTGTAGGGCAGAAAGACCTGAAGGTATATATCAGTACAACATTGCAGTATTTCATCATTTCAATAAGAAGAACCCAAAGACTTCACTGGTACTAACATTTAATACATTTTAAATTCAGTACAAAATAGACAATGGCCCTTTTCGCATTAGTCTTCTCGCGCGAGCGGGGGAGGGTGGCTCGCGCAACAAGCCTTCTCCGGGAGGCTGCCGCTTCCCCCCTCCTTCCTTCCGCAGGCGAAGGAAGGAGCGGCGAAGCGGCAGCCTCCCGGAGGCGGTGGCGGCTCACGCATCCGTCCATCCCCCCCCGCGCGCGCGAGAAAGGAGCCTGTCCCCTCCATCCCCCCCGTGCGCGCACGCGAGAAAGGCGCTCCTCCCGTCCACCCCCCCATGTGCGCGAGAGAGAAAGGCGCTCCTCCTGTCCGCCCCCCCGCGCGTGAGAGAGAGAAAGGCGCTCCTCCCGTCCCCCCCCTGCGCGCACGCGAAGCAGGACGTGTCGTGCCAGCGCTCCGCCCCGTCCCTTCCTTCTGCAGGGGTGGAGGGAAGGAAGCGCGACCCGGCCGGCTCCCAGACGCTCCGCACGAAAGGTAAGTGCGCGCGGGCGCCGGGAGCGTTGCGCGAGCGCGGGTGATTTTCGCTTGGAAGCGAAAATCAAAAAACCCGCGCTCGCGCCGCTTCAGCCCTGTGAGCCCGGCGGAAGTGGGAGTGCGTTGTGCAGAGCGACGCCCCCACTCCCGCGAGGCTCACGGGGCTGTCGCGCGAGAAAAGGCCCGTGCGAAAAGGGCCAATGCTAACCATTATTCAAATGATATTATTTATCAATCTGTACAAGCCTAAGCCCTTCATGCCAATCTTTTTTACAGCAGCCAAACATTTATAAATGTAAAAAAAAGCAACTAATTCTCCAAAAAGATCAAGTGGGGGAGAAAAAAGGAACCAGAGGCCTTTGGAGAGCTCTCTCTTCCTCTCCTTTCTCATTCTTGGACAGGACTGAGACTCCAACAGAAACAAGGGAGGTAGGGTGGGGTGTTCACTTCCTTTCCTTTTACTCTGAATGTTCCTGCTGTGAAGGCCACTGGTACTGCGGGGGCATGGAAACAGCAAAACAATTCTCCATGTTCTCCTTTAATGTCCCATGATAATTTGTGACTACTTGCTTTCAGGTGAGGGCCCTTCTGTTCATGCCTCCAAGAAATTTCAAATGTTTACAGCCATCCTTTCTGATGCACAGTTTGCAGTTCCCCAAATTTCTCTTGTCTGTGCATGTTCTTTAGGTAGTCATGCACTGGCTCTCCTGTCAGTATGTGTTTCTGATCTTATCCTGCTGGACTATTCCTTTCATCTACACAGTGATTCTGAATAGTTATGAATGATCTAGGTTTAAAAAAATAAATCATATAATACTGCAGTTTAGTGTAGTTGATAGAGGCATTCTCATGACAGACAAAGTAATACTTCACACAGTGCGTACATTGTGGAGTTCACCCCAGAAGGATTCAAGATTGTGGTAATAGACCATTTGCTTCATGGAAGGTAAAAAAGTATGAGACAGATGTGTAATGTATGTTAATCATACATAGTTATATATCTCTTTTCATGTATGCACAGCGTATGTGTACCAAGGAGCTTCAACCAACTGCATCTTTTCAAGATACACATATATCAATGTGGGATCTTTATATATGGCTGTATATTCACATGTAGGCTTCATATCTTTTCCTCATAGAATTGTTTTCTGTACAGGAGTGTTTGAAGAGGCTGTCATTAAAATGCCCTTTGTGTTGGAAGTAGGAGCTTTTGCAGTGTGAAATGACTTTGCTAGAGTTAACCAGGAATATCTGTCTCCATCAAGTTAGTGGGCTTCTCTTGATATGCATTTCCTCTGATGTTTCCCTGTGGACCTCCTTGACTCAGCAATGTTGCAGCTATTTGCTTTTGTTTGAGGTCCTTCAGCACTCCTGTTCTGTGCAATTTATTTTAACTTCTTTTTCTTTCACATCAGGCTTTCTTTGCTCCACTCTGCTTTCTAGGAGGAAGTATGTGGCCAGAGTTCAGGGTTGTCTCTCCCTGTCTCCCTCGGCCAGCTCTTCTGGTTCCATTCAGACTCAAGCCAGCTGATCTACTGACCCTTCAAGCAGTAGCATGTGGCCTTCTCTGTAGCTCATATTGCAAAGGGTTGTTCTGGGATTAGATTCTTTGTTTTGTAAATCACTCAGGCAGAAAAGGATGTGGTCTTCCCAGCCATTTTGACTCACTGAGGAATGTCGCTAAAGCACAGTGGCAGGTAGTAGTCACAACTCATTGCTACAAGAGATGGTGATGGTCACTAGTTGAGGAACAATTGACCTTGTGAATCTGTGAAAGACTATTATTTACATGGTCATCAGGGAGAAGATACCTCAGAGTTTAAAGATATCAAATCCAGATAAGATAAACAATGGAGGTGAGCTGTTTTCTTCTACTGGTTTCCTAGAAGCATAAGCCTGGCCACTTTTGGAAGGAGATAAGAAAACCTTGGGAAACCCTCCTAAAACCATTCAGGAAACAACAGTTGTTTGTCTTCAGGTACTTTGGTCAATTTTTGGAGGAACATTGAACATTATGGAGTGTTATTTTTTCCCTTTCCTAGAAATATGGGAAAGATGCTTTTGAAAAAAAACAACAACACTGTAAAACAGAGTAAAGTGATTGTTTGGATGACAGATTGTTTGGGTGACAGACTGAAGGGGTGGCTGCATACGAGTATTTTTATTGATTTAACAACTATAGAAAATACCTTTGTTGTCTTTACATGTTCTTATTCATATTGTAATGACTGTAAACCTAATTTTTGCCTATGCAACCTGAACACTTTAAACCACTGCTTTGAGGGATTGTGATCATGAATGATGGCAACACTGGATTTTCTGCATTAGATGTAAAAATGTTTTGGTATAGCCTTGGCTAGCTGCATTTATTGTGTGCTGATCAAGATCAAAAGTGACTCTCACTACAACTGCTGATGCACTCCTCACGTACAGTTCCTTAACCTGTTCTGTCAATGTCAGGCCTTGATCTCTGTCTCTGTGTTCTTGACACCAGAAGCAACCCGTGTCCTCAGTAAGGGAGACACTTCATCCCACCACTTCAGAGGAAGGCCCCTTCCCCGTACTCATACTGGGTGGCAGCCCAGTGATAAATATGTTGTCTCATTCTGTGGAGGAGTGCACCCATGTGCAAAACATGTTGTCATTACCTGAGCCATTTCCGCACTAGACTGTTATAGTGCTATCATTCCACTTTCAACATCCTATGGAAGCCTGTGATTTTGCCTTTGAGGTCCCTCCCTAAACTGCAAACCCCAGGATTCCATAGGATGTTGAACATGGAATAATGGCACTATAATAGTCTAGTGAGGAAATGGCCCTGGATAACTTGCAATGCACAAACATAATAGAGAGATATCTATCTCCATCAAGTTAGTGGGCCGTCAACCATCTCTGAGGTTGATGGCAGTGTTTATTTGTGACAAGAAAGCAACATAGGACACTTGTTTTAAAGTTGCTGAGACTGAAGCATACATAGTGTTCAAAGGTGTGTAAACTGAGGTGTGTAACGCTGCAATTGGAGAGGATCATTCATTAAACATTACCCCACAACTTTAGACAATTCCCAGACTCTCAGTTGTTTGCCCATTTTTCATCCTTGAAGCAAGAACATCTTTCTTGTCACTTATCTCTGAGCATTCTCAGTTTTTACAACAGCTTTTGGTGCTTTCATTTCCCCCCCTCTCTGATCTTCTCCAGCTCTCCTGGAAACAAGTAACAAAGAGCCATAAAGCAATTAGCCATTTGATACTTTAGAATACACACACAGACTTCAAACAGATACAATTAATAATTGGCCATTGAAACTTTGTAACACTCTAAGCCTAACATTTCACTACACTGACTATCCTGCATATTATAATACACATCCAGCAAATATATTACAACAGGAGCCATGTATCCTGACAGAAAAAACTAAAGGAAATTCCTACTATGCTGATAACCATACTTGATATAGTGGGTAAAATGCCACTTTCCCCTACCATCTTTATTTTGAATATGAAGGAGCTGTAAATGTGGTAAAGAGGGAGATAATCTAAAGACCTTGGCTTGTGGGAATTTTGGCTGACGTCTGGTTGTCTCCTTCCCCACCCCTTTGACCATCTTCTTCAGTTTACTATCTGCTGTTTTGCTTGTCTGACAACACCCCCCTTGTCTGCACTCTTTCCTCTCTTGTACCTGCTCTCCTGTCCCAATTTATGTGCTGCTTCCTTTGGTTACAAACCTTTGCCTGACTTATTGGCTATGACACTTCCTTTATTCCTGAATTGTTGACAACCAGATGGATCTCCTTCATCCAAGCCTAGCCTCTGACTCATGCCCATGTGGGCTGTCTTATGCACTGCCTGGATCTTGATCACTGGAAACTCCTATATTTGAGGAGCCCAGGAAAGCGAAAATAAGCGGAGGGCCTGGAAGCTGTTATCAATTTGATTTTATTGGTGGGTGGGTAGAAATTAAGTCATACTTAATAATCTTGTTATCCAGAGATCTAAGCATCTGATGAATGCCTAATCCATCTGTTCCTTGTAAAGTGATGGGAGTATTGGCATATGGAAGGGCAAGTAAGAGGATAGTATGACAAGATACATATTATGCTGTGATGAACACAAGGATCAAAGAACAGAAGGATTTCTGAATTGTAATATGAGTGAAAGTAAAGAGTTTCCCTGTCAGCTAGCCTGCTCATAGGACAAAAGCGTGTGTTTCCCAGGTGCAGGACCTATGACTAACCATAGCCCTATTTACATGTCATGGGTAAACCTGAGTGTGGTTTGTTGAAATCTGACTTGGTGTTATATGCCTCTGCTGACAATCTGTAATTTGTAAATCAGCCACAAACTCCCAATCTGAAAACCTCTGCCTTATTTGTTAGTGTGCAAACTCATCTTGTTTAAACCATGGTTTAATATGATATGTGAACCTATCACTATGGCTTGGCCCTGATTTGTTTCCCCAGCTGACCTCACTAAAACTGGTGTTATCCTAAAACAGTAGGAGGGAATAGGAGAAACAAGCCACAGCTCATTTCATTTTCTGCTGTAAAATTTGTGGCTTAAGAAACAAAGCATGCTTAACACAAAACATGGCTTATTGTAATGTGTAAATGTAGTGTGAGATCTATCACTGGTTCTTCCAATATTTTTAATATTACTCAAGTGTAGCTACATTTGTGTGTGTGTATTTAACTTTCTAGTGCCCTCATTTTGTTTTCTCTATCTCAACTACCGCTTCTGGCAGAAGAAAACAAACATCATCTGGTCTTTAGAAGCAGAGTAGTGGTGCCTTGAAAGTTAGCTACTTGGCATTTTCTCCTATCCCTTGCCTGAAAGTATCTCTATTGCTGAGTTTGTTGTACAGCTACCCATAATAGTTGGGAAAGTGTTATGGGGGGATACATAAGTGTATGTGGAGGACAGAATGCTGTGCCTCCAAACATCAGAAGTGCATAGATGAAGACCTGATACACTTTTTCTTTAGCAAAAGTATTCCCACCAAACTGGACATTCCTCATATGCGTGTTGGGTATTTATTGCCAGTTACAAAGACAATAGGGCACCTGTACCTTTGGTTGTGGATTTTTGGCAGGGCTAGCTTGTCATGCAAGTATATGAAAAGCTATACCCTAAAATTTCCTGTTCAGCACAATTATCTGAAAGTGTGGAAACTCTGTGTTCCTTTCCACCTGGTCATTCTTCCCTGCTTCCTCTGCTCAAAGTCAGACGTGAAGGTGGAGCTGCTATAGGGAAGGAATCAATGTGTGTGCAACATGGCAGGCATAGCAAATGAAAGGTGTCATGGGAGGAGGTAGAGATAGAGAGAGAGAGAGCAAACAAGCACGCATATGTCCGCACGCATGTGTACAGCTTCTTACTTAACATAATGTAGGGTGAAGCCTGAAAGAGAATCCAAGAAGGCATGCTGCTAATTTGTTCCAGATGTTTGCTCCTTTCCCCTTGAACAGATGTTGCACTGGTAGGAGGTTTTTCCCAGCTGTGCACTGTGCATCTGGAAATTATACTGTCTTCCATCAGGGAAGCGCCCTGGACTGGCAACAAGACAAAGAGTTATAGTCAAATTTACTTTTTGTTCTGCCTCAATTAAAAATAATTGTGTATCGTTATTATCCTCTTTAGGTCATCAAGTTGCTAAGTTAAAATCCTGATACAATCTACACAGTCTCACAGAGATGAATAAATGCCAGATAAATACAGCTTCTCTGGAAGGAGCTTCTTATTCTGTAATCTCTTCTTAAAACTACAATTAAAGGTATGGCAGCCCCGTCTTTAGCCTCTGGTTGCTTTGTTAATTTTTCCCAGATGGAGTACCAGCAGAAGGAGAAGGAGGAGGCAGCAGCAGCAGCTAGGGAGAGATAACACTGACATCTTGCAGCAGCATGTTGTGCTGTCATGGCTGTCTTTTTCAGCACATCTGTGAAGGAAGGGCTGGCAGTGCACTAGAAGAATGTGTTTTGAGCTCTCTTTTAATATTATGTATGACCTCAGCTTTAGAGATGATTCTGGACCTCTCTGGGTGGAAGCTGTCCACCAAGGCCAGCATCTGGGCACATGCTGTTATCCATTGTCTAACTTCTGGCAAGGGCTGAGAAGAATTACTAACTGTCCCTGCAGGGCCCTTCCTGCAGCAGGCCTCACCTGATGATGGTGATCCCTTTTGCAAAGGCTTGCATGAGACCAGCAGGGTTGAGTTCGCTGAGATGATGGATCTTAACCAGTACCACAAGCTGATCTTGGGCCAAACCAGATGTTACTTTAAGTGCATGTTAGTGGCATGCACACTGGAAAGGCATCTATTTAATACTATGGATAAATGGCAGAGGCCTAAATATCTGAAAGGCACCAGATCCTGTCTGATCTTATAAGCTTAGCAGGGTCAGACCTGGTTAGTATTTGGATGGGAGACCACCAGTGAATATCAGGTCTGGCAGAAAGGAACTGGCAAAATCATCTCTGTGTCTTCCTTGTCTGTGAAAAGTCTGTGAAATTTGTGGGATTGCCATAAGTTGAAGGTACATACACACACACATAGGCAATGGTGAGTTTCAGTAGAATGACGGCATCTGAGGAGGGGAGACATAATCCTTCCTTCCTGAGGCAGGGTCCCAATGACAACAGCTCCCCCACCAGCTTGGCAATTAGGGGGGGGGAAAATCTCTTATTGATGCTTGGCATATATGGCAATAAGAATGAAAAGTGTCCAAATGACCACAACAAATAAAATAATCTGCTTTGTTGCTATTAAGGCTTTAATCTTTAATCTTTCCTCCCTCAGATCCACCCTGACATCTGAAGTTTTTTTCATAGGCTTGAACTACTCAGTGTGAAAAAAAGGGGAGCAAGCAAACCATACTTGTTATTTCAATGTGTTTTAGATCTTTTTTATTGTAATTATCAGAGAAATTCTAGATAAGGAAGGTACCAATTCAGCTGTACTCACTTCAATTTCTTTTGCCGTCTTTTTATGAAAGACAGTTATAATCAAAACAGTCCAAAATGTTTGAGAACAATAAGTGTTTTTGTCTGACCCATTGTTTACTCTTTGATTCCCTGTTTGGGTTTCCCATTTTGTTTTGCTTTTTTTCTGAGTTCCTACTTTGTTACTGCCTGTGGTCTGTCTAGTCTAATATGACTGAATTTCTTTACCTGGTACTCAATAACACTTTCCTAGCCACTTAAGCAGAGCTGGGCCATTTGTATATCTTCCAGTTGTCCTGATCTGGCAAGAACAGGCCCAATTAATCCTCTGTCATCCCACTTTTTCAGCTGCTTTTCTAATGTCCCAGTCTCTCTCTCCTCTTCCTTCTTTCCCCCTTTGTCTTCTGCTTACTTCAGTTGCTGCAAACTGAGTTCAAAGTGCAAAAGTAGTTTGCACTCTGTTAATTGAGCAGGAGTTTAAAGGAAAGGAGGGGTGGAATCTTGCCATTCCTAGTAGGCTCAGGCAAAAGCTAAGTGCTGCTCAGTTTGTATGTTCTTTCTCATTAATAACTTTCAGCATCTTTACCGTACTTGGAAGTTGCTTGGCAATATTTGTCCTAGTTTTCATCTGTAAAATGTTGGAGGGTGTGCAAATGTTGGAGAGTATGCTAGGGATTGGTGGCTGCACCAGCCCTGTATGGGACCATCAGTCATTCTGCTCTGGGTTGCGTGAACCTGCCATGCTCATATGTGTGTGTGTTTTTATTCTCATATCTATGTCTATATCTATATCTGTTATCTATATACATACCAAAATACCTAGAATGTATGGGAGATCATGTTGCTACATTTTTCTCCCTGAGTCATTCTCAGACCAGGATGAGATAATTTTTGCAACAGGAACTAAGCCACTTTTAGGGGATCTGGAGAAGGGCTGGGGGTCTCAAAAAGGCCACACATTCCTTCCCCTGGCTGAAAGGACCTTAGCCCTTGCCAGGTATTTTCTCCTAGAGACAACTTGGCTCAGTCATCTGGGCTGTAGAAAATGGAGTCTTGCAGAGAATAATGGGAAGATTTTCTTTTCAGAGTAGGAGCCCCATGAGGGTTCCAAAAAGCCATCCAGGATCTCCAGTTACTTCAGCAGACAGTTCTGAGCTTGATTGGCTCTTGAATATTTTCCAGATCCCTTTGAGATGTTGGAAGATTTATCCAGTCTTCCCATCTGTTCACAAGCAGAAGTACCTTCAGTGGAAGACATACTGTTGTGTCCTCAGCACTGCTCAGAGGGTTAACATGATTTATGCTTCAGCATGGAATATACCCAGGTCTTCTTTCAAGGACCATATTCTTACTAACCATCTGGCATTCTACTATGTGCATCCAAGCTCCTTCACAAGCTCTCACTTTTCTTTGTCTTTGCTTTCCAGTTTTGTAAGATTTCAATGTCTCTGTTAAAAATAGGAAGTTTCTATCAGATCCATTTTCCTTTGAGGTCTTTGGGCTTAGTGAAAATGATTAGCTGTACCTGGCTTACATATCAATTTCTTTCTTTCTTTCTTTCTTTCTTTCTTTCTTTCTTTCTTTCTTTCTTTCTCTCTCTTTCTTCTGCTTAACCCAGAGACAGGGAAGTAGCAGTGAGCTTTCTTGTCTTAGCCCTTGTTTGAATCTTGTACTATTCTTACATTGCCCTCCCTCTGCCCCCTCACTATGGGAAAAAAATGAACACCTGCACTTGAATTGTGCAGTGATCAGTGCAAAAGACCAAGCAGTGGGCTACTTGTGTCTTATGGCAGGACTCTTAGAGAAGTGAGTGGCATAAACATAGCTGGTCCCAGGGTATTTGTCCATTTGGTCTATTTCTGGATACAGTTAAAAATGTTGGTTACAACCTATGACTCCCTACATGACTCTGGTCCAGATTGACTGAAAGACTGTATTTCCCTGTATGATCCTGCCAGTGCTTTAGGTTTTACTTGGTCTAACCAATCTCAGAGGTATGTCTGGTGGGAGAATACAGCAGAGGGCCTTCTTTGCAGCTGGTGCCAAGCTCTGGGACTCCCTTCCTGGAAGGCGAAACTAGCTCCTTCCTTGTCTTTCTTCTGGCAGTTGAAGACTTTTTGGTTCCAACAAAAGGGTGACGGATGACATAACATGAAAGAGATTATACAGTTATCACTCCACATTCTCTAGGGTTAGGGGCACAGAACCCCTGTGAAAGTGGA
This sequence comes from Ctenosaura bakeri, assembly GCA_948474755.1. Taxonomy (NCBI): domain Eukaryota; kingdom Metazoa; phylum Chordata; class Lepidosauria; order Squamata; family Iguanidae; genus Ctenosaura; species Ctenosaura bakeri. The sequence continues at coordinate 125,801 of CAOLHI010004084.1, read as the reverse complement.
AAAACCGTGAATAACTCTAGGCCATCCCAAACCATCTTAAACATACACAAAAAGTATGATCACCATATGCAACCCACCATGGATTCTTTTGAGGCATCAGGGTTCCTTCACAAGGGTGGCTGGTGGGGCTTACTGCCACCTCCGCTGCTGCCCCACATCATTTTTAAGAGGGACTTACAAGCTTTGTTTGCAATTTCTCAGTCTCACAAGACTTGCAGTCCCTATTAAAAGTGGCATAGGGAGCCAGCAGAGGTGACAGCAAATAATCCATGAATAATCAAATATGCAAAAGTGAAACCTGCAAATGTGGAGGGCTGGCCGTACAAAGTGGTGTACTGTTTTTATTTCTGTATTTTTAATGGATGTTTTGTTTTTAATTACTTCTCTAAAATCCAGATAAATATCATCTACCATATTGCCACCATCTACTAAATTAGTGACCATTCCCCAAAAAAGGTGTAAAATTAGTTTGGCAGGATTTGTTCTTGACAAATCCATGCTGGGTTCTACTAATCACTGCCTGTTCATCTAGATAGTTACAAACAGACTGCTTTATGATCTATTCTTTATAATCTTTACAATCTATTCTAATATTTTTCCTGGTATTGGAGTCTGGCTGGCTGGCTTCTAGTTCCTTGGATTTTCTTTTTTGCCCTTTTTGAAGAATGTAACAATGTTTGTCCTTCTCCAGTCCTCTGGGTTCCTGTTCTCCAAGATTTCTTAAAAATTATGTCAAGTGGTTCAGAGAGCATGTTAAAAAGTTCCTTCAGTCCATCATTCTGGCCACTGTATCATGCTAACTATTGTGCTAGTCTTTTACAAATTCTAGTCCCATGAGGACAGGCACTTCTTGTTTATATGTGTGTATGTATGTGTATATGTATGTATGTATGTATATATACTAAAAATTTCAATATATAAAAAGGACAGGCACTTCTGAAGAAATTCAGGGTGTTTTCAGGTATATCTTTTATGGTGCCTCATTCATGGAATTTAATGGACTGCGTCCACATGATCTCAAGAATTTGCGACTGCCCTGTGCTTTCCTTCCCCTGCTGCTTTCTTGTCTTTTTATTATTGAAAAAAAAAAATGAAGTACAGAAAAGAGAATAGGTACAAGACTGTCTTTTGACTGATAGTTCTAGGAGCTATCTATCTGGAAATACCCATAGCCCAATCAGATTTCATTGACTGTAGGTGGCTAATTTGGTGAGGCATGATAGTAGTTCTCAAATATGAAACGTGTAGGTAGGGGGCCACTGGTATCTTTAACAACTGATGTAACATATTCCTCCCAGATGGAGTTTACACTGCACTTAAGGGTGACAAAAGCCTCAACTATGGAGTTCATCACAGAATAGCAAAATAAAGTACTTAAATAAACATTGAATTGAATTTTTAAAACAGTTTTTGTGCAAAAAAAAAATAAAAATAAAATTATAGTTATCAAACACTAAGCAATAACTCTTGAGTTTCAACATAATAACAGTTAAGTTAAAATGATGCTCATTTTTTCTTGTTCCGACATCATAGTACATTTCTGGACTAGCCTGTTATAGTGCTATTATTCCGCTTTCAACATCCTATGGAATCCTATGGAATCCTAGGGTTTGCAGTTTAGGGAGGGGCCAGTAATTTTACACACAAATTGCACAAGTCATATTTATGTCTCCCTCCCCACCTTCACACGTATCCATGCCTATGCACATTGCACCGCTCCTCTACACAAGATTCTCTTTGGTTTCTGTTGTGTTACTGATCATTGCTGCCTGCTTGATTTCAGTGTGGAGAACTGCTGTAGAGTATTGAGACTGTTCAAATCCTTTTAGTTGTGTTCAGCTTAAAAGTGATTGTTTTGACTTGATCCCCATTTTACAGGTCAGAAAGTTAGTTATGCCATTTTAAACTGGGGAACAAATTCCTTCTGCTTCTCAGTGAGCTCTTAAATCACTCTAACTGTTTTTTTCCAGCTTCTTATTGCAAGCTCTCCGAACATGTTATTTTCAGAAGTTATATTCCTGTTGTTCTTTGTTTTCATCATATATACATCCAAAGTCTTTTTGCCCTGTTTAGTCTACTATTTTTGCTCTCTCAACTAGGGATGGAAAGAATATTTGTACATTTTCTTATCCATGGCAAGAAAAGGTGTTTTGACACATTAAGGAACTCTGGCAGAAAATGTTAAATCAGTCATGAGATTTGACGGATGGATGGATGGATGGATGGATGGATTGTGCATTTGTGCCATTCAGGCTCCTGTTTGGGTAAAAAATTCAAAAAAGAAACTTTTTTGTGCAAAATGTGGTGGGGGTTTTTGCAAAAAGAACTTTTGTGTGTGTGAATTATTCTGTTGTTTGTAAAAATGATTTTTTTTGTGTGTGTGACAAACCAAGATTCTTCATACAGAAAATGAGGGTTTTATTTCCCCTGCGGAAATGAATTTTAACAAAAGTTCTTCGTATGTGATAAAATAAGCAAAAAATACACTCTTGTAAACGTGTACAACAGAGAGAAAACTTTTGAAAGTATTTTGAAAGTGGGGCAAACAGGGCTATGTAGGAGGCAGATGAAAGGAGAATGGGATATGTCTTGGAGGAAACTGGTACATCAGCCCCAGAGGGCGAGACCTGCAGACTGCTTTCAGCCTATGGGCTGAAGAGTCCCCTCTCCTGCCTAAAAGTAAAAGCAAAAATGGCAGGTGTGTATTAGCACCTCTCTTGTTCTCCAGGCATCCAGATATGGTTAGAAACCTTGCTGATGATGCTTCATTCCCAGGAACCCTGGGGTTAAATGCTTGTAGTGCCCAGGAGTCTATTTTTGTCTTTTGGTTCCTAGACTGTCTTCAGCAGTGGATTCTTTTTGCAGTTCATCTCTCACAGAAATTCTCTCAGGACTTGCTTGCACAGACTTGGCTCTGCTCTTTTCGTAGAATCATAGAATCATAGAGTTGGAAGGGATTACAACCCAACTGACCATTGACACTTGCTGAGTCATCTATTGCTTAGGGAATTGGTGTGATGGGAGGATGGATGGAATCTTTAAAGAGAGGAGGACAGCAGCTTTATTCCATTACCTCAAGATGGAAGGCTGTTAAACAGAACATGATGCAGAGCCCAGAGTGCCTGTCTGCACCAGGCATGGTTGCAGCAGTTCTAACAGAGGTGGTGGTGAAACCTCGGATAATTACTGGCCAGTCTTCAGTGTGCCATTTTAGGGCTAGATACTGGAGTGTATGGCTTCTCAACTCCAAGGATTACTGTTTCTTTTTCAGTTTGGATTTAGGACTGATTGTAAGACAGAGATGTTTGGTTGCCTTGGTGGATAATCTGCCCTAGGAACTGAGCAGGAAGAGTGCCTCTCTGTTCATTCTGCTGAGCCTAGTGTTTGAGGAGGCAGAGCTGCAGTGGTATATTGGGATTCCATCTCCCTCACTAGGGGCCCTGTCTCACAATCTGCTGGGTTCAAGTGTGTGTTCTTGAAGGTGGGTGGCCGGGACAGAGTAGAGATTCTGTTGGTGTACTGCTCACCCCACTGTTCAACAGTCTCCCTTCCTGAGCTGATCTCGGCAATGGTGTTGGAGTCCCCTTGTCTTGTTGTACTAGGGGATTTCAACATCCATGCGGAGACTACTCTGTCAGGAGCAGCTCAGGACTTCACGTCCACTGTGACAACCATGGGCCTGTCCCAAGTAATAGCTTATGCCAACCATGCTACAGGACACACTCTGGAGATGGTTTTCTGTTCTGGGCAGGATGATGGTGATCTCAGTGTGGAGGAAGTTTCTTTAGTTCTGCTGTCATGGACTGATCACTACCTAGGGGGTTTAGATTCACTGAGACTCAGAGCCTCTGCAGGGGTAGCAGGCCAATTAAGATAGTCCATCCCAGGAGGCTTATGGATTTGGATGGATTTCTGATGGCTCTTGGCGAGTTTTCTGTTGCCTTGGCGGATGATCGTATTGAAGCCCTAGCTGATCTGTGGAACAGAGAAATTACCAGGGCAGTGGACATGATTGCCCCATAGTGCCCCCTCTCACAAAGTGGAGCCAAGCAAGCTCCTTGGTTTACTGAGGAACTGATGGTGATGAAACAAATAGGACAGAGACTAGAGTGACATTGGCAGAAGACTCAGAGTGAGTGTAACTGAACACAGGTTAGAGCCCATTGGAAGACCTATACCGTGGCAATAGTGGTAGCAAAGAAATTATATTTCTCTACCACCATTGTATCTGCACAGTGTTGTCTAGTGGAGCTGTCTTGAGTGATCAATGGCCTTTTACATTCTGGCCCACAAGAAGGAAATGAAGACCACTCTACAGCCAGCTATGATAAATTTGCAGGACACTTTGCAGACAAAATCACTCAGATTCTCTCTGACTTGGATGCTGTAGTTGAGACAGGTCCAGTAGATGTAATCTCAGTGCCTGCTTGTCCTGTATTACTGGATTTGCTTTAGTTGGTGCAACCTAAGGATGTGGACAGGATCATTGGAGAAGTGAGGGCCACCACATGTATAGTGGACCCTTGCCCCTCCTGGCTTTTGAAAGCACCTAGAAGGGGACTGGTCAACTGGGTAAGAGGAGTGATGAATGCCTCACTGCAGCAAGGAAAGTTTCCAGTGTGCATAAAAGGGGCTGTGGTGAGGCCACTACTAAAAGAAACCCCTCCCTGGATCCCACAATTTGGAATAATTATCAGCCAGTCCCCAATATTCCGTCTTTGGGTGCGGTTATGAACTGTGTATTGGCTTCCTTTCTCCAAGGGTTTCTGGATGAAACTGGTTATCTAGATCCATTTCAAGCTGGCTTCAGGCTTTGTTATGGGAGGAGATAGCTTTGGTTACCTTGGTAGATGACCTACATAGAGAATTAGCCAGGGGGATTATGTCCCTGCTTTCAATACTGTCAACCATGGTATCTTTCTGGGCCAACTCTCTGGAATGGGACTTGAGGGCACTGTTATCTTTATGCCCCTACCCCAGGACCCAGACAGGACCCTTCCCAACAGCCATACCCGAGAGACATGAGAGGAACAGTCTTACAGCAGCCAGTACAGGTAGAAAAGGGAGAGCCCAGCTTCTGGCAGTATTTATATAAGAAAGGATTGTTAATTAGGCAACTGCTGGGTAGGACGCTGATGCTATATAACCAGAGGCCAGAATGGCAGAAAGCTGTTGGAGCCTACTGATTCCATCAGTGGTAACAGCCACACTGACTTCTGCATTCCTTGCTCATCTTTCTCTGACCTTGGATCTTTGCCTGAACTCTTGGACACTTTCTCTTTGGACTTTTCATAAATTTGGACTAGGCTACCCTAAGCTTGCTAAGAACCCGGACTGACCAGAAAACAAACTCTGTCTGCTAGCTCCTGCTAACAGCCTGATTACACACCTGGGAAGCCTTGGCAGGCTGCCAGCATAGGACAGGTATGCAGTGGTTCTAGTCACTCCTAGAGGGGAGAACTCAGAAGGTGGTTCTGGAGGACTCCTGTTCAACTCCCTGGCTGTTGGCCTGTGGGGTCCCTCAGGGTTCTGATTTGTCCCCCATGACAGATGTTAACATGAAACCACTGGGAGAGGTCATCTGGAGTATGCTGATGACACCCAACTCTATCTCTCCTTTCCATCCGATTCCAAGGAAGCTGTCTCAGTCCTGAACCAATGTCTGCTGTCAGTAACAGACTGGATGAGGGCAAACAAATTGAAGCTTAATCTAGACAAGACAGAGGTGCTCCTTGTCAGTCGAAAGGCAGATCAAGGAATAGGGACTTTGTGCTGGATGGGGTTAAACTCCCCCTGAAATTTCAGGCTCTCAGCATTGGTGTTCTCCTGGACTCAACTCTGAGCCTGGATGCCCAAGTTTCAGCAGTGGCCAGGAGTGCATTTGCACAATTAAAACTTGCATGCCAGCTGCACCCATTCCTTGAGACTTCAGGTCCAGCTACAGCGACAGATGCCTTATTTACATTTTGGTTGGACTACTGTAACATACTCTATGTGGGGTTGCCTTGTGGAAACTGTTTGGAAACTTCAGTGGGTTCAAAACATGGCAGCCATAATGCTGACTAGGGCCAGTTACAGAAAGTGCATAGCTCCCTTGTTAAAATAGCTTCACTGGCTACCTGTTTATTTCCGGACACAATTCAAAGTGCTGGTCGTGACCTATAAAGCCTTATATGGCTTAGGTCTGGACTATTTGAAAAACCATTATCTCCCTATAGGAACCTGCTAGAGCCCTTAGATCTGCAGAGGAAGGCTTTCTTTCAGTCCTGCTACCATGTCAGGCTTGTCTGGTTGAGCCACAGGAGAGAGCCTTCTCAGTGGCTGCTCCCACCTGTGGAACTCTCTTCCGTGGCAGGCTAGGCTGGCCCCCTTCCTGCTTTCCTTTTGTAGGCAGGCAAAGACATTTCTTTTTAAGCAGGGCTTTAATGGGTGATCTGGAGATCTTTTATATATTAATTAGCTGTTTTTTAAATTTATTTTAAGTTTTATAATTTTATATTTCTTTTGATGTTTTAATTGTTTATATGCTTTTAATTTTTTTTAACATTTTGGAAGCCACCTTGGGTCCCACCTTAAGAGAAAAGGTGGCATATAAATTCAATAAATAAATAATAAATTAAGATTTTCAGGAGGAGCCCTTCTGTTGGTCCTCCCACTCTCATTGATGTATAGTGAAGACATGAGAGAAGGCCTTCTCTAGGGCTGCTCCTAAATTGTGGAACTCCCTTCCAAGGAAGGCTAGATTGACAGGCTTCTGGAACAAATGCAGGGGTCCAGTGCAAAACAATATGATTGGGTTCTCCTCCGTTAATCTACCAACAGATATTTCAGCCACACTCTGGGCTGTTAAGTTACCGGAAACTATTTTGTAACGTATTGTTTGCTTTTTCACTGTCCAGGCTGCTCTATTGCTTCCCTTAGAAATTTCTTAGTCTTGCTGGTCCCCTTCCTGCTGTTCTGCTGCTGGCAGACAAAGATGTTCTAATTCAGACAATTGACCAGCTGCCGAGGAAGGAAGTTTTAACGGAAATCCTATACTTCCTTCTGTATGCTTTGAATTGATTTTAGCTTTTTAAAAATTTGGTTGTTCTTTTAATATGATATGTTGTTCAATTGTTTTAATAGTAAAACTGATTGCATTTTTAGTGTTCTTAAAACAAAGTATCCTTTTTAAAAAATTATGTTGTGAGCTTCCTCTGGTCCCAAAGATGGGATATAATTAAATGAATCCATAAATAAATAAATATGTAGGATGCAAATCAAATACATCAAATCAAGACAGGACATTTCATTTCATTTCATTTGTTGATAGTAAATATATTATTTGTTCAAAAATGAGTTGTTACGTAAAGTTATCTTGTTTTTTAGGAAAAATAGTTAACGACACAACAAATAAATATACTCAAAGTTTTCAATATTTTTCACCTACTATAGAAATGACAGTGGAAATATGAATAATACATAAACATATGGATATGTAGCATCTATGGTAGTGTATATTTTGATGTTTCAGGATGTACAACGACAGTGGTATAGGGACGGGGGGGGCAATTTGTCCCAGGCAGCAATGTTTTTGAGGTGTCCTGGCCCGTAGCCACATCCCTGGGTGTCCTGGCCACACCCTTGTGTGTCCTGGCCATGCTCCATGCACCACAGCCACGGCCCCTCGTGCCATAGCCCCTCCCCCCACCCCCCCACACTCCAAGCTCTGCCACTGCCCAACGGAGTTCCTAACATGCTTTCTTTAGTTGAAGGGCTGTGGGGTCAAACTCATGAGAAGCCACTGCCTGACTAACTTACACTGCAGGTGTACCATGCTGTGTTTGGCAGATGCCATAGGTCTCCGCTGGTGCCATCTTGTACAAGTTTTGGAAATAAGCTTACTTTGTTAGTGTTGTCTGCCTCTCACAGTAACAGTAAATGAGAGCATCCCAACTGACCACTAATGTGCAGGTTATCTGCTATGGAATCCCCTGTTTAATAGCCTTTTGGGGGAGGAGGGGGTTGGAATACACATCCAGAAGGCATAAGAGATAAGAATTAAACTTTGAGGAGGAGAGTAATATATAACATTGGCACAGATATTTGTTTATGACAGATTAAAACACCAGTGGAGACATCAGCAAGAGAAGAAGCCCAGGGGAGTTGTCCATTCCAGACTTGATATGGTCTCTGTTATATGTTGTTTGGTCTCTTGAGGGGAGGTTCATGAGTGGATGTCTGCAGTTCTTACATTGTAGTTGAAGGAGGCCTCCCCCTGCCTTTTCTCATATTTCACCGCTCTATTTTTTGGATCAGCACAAATCTGCTTGGCCCAAGTAATGTGGAAAAAAGCCTGGGTTAATATGTAATGAAGTTAAAGACATGGAGGAGACATTTTACTAATGTCAAGGGAGCTGCAGGCGGCAATGGGAAAAATGTCTCCTCAAGAGAGGCAGCAGGAATATCCCTCCAAACATGACTAACCTCAGTTTGTGGAATTTGGATGCCTTAAAGGCTTTGGAGTGGTAATTCCTAGATACATGTAGGTTTGGAAACAAATTTACTTAAAGATTAGAGTCTACTGAGAAGCTCTAGACTGTTGTATCAGTTTCTTTCAGCATGTTTTCTTCTTCTGGGAATCACACTTTGTTTATCTGTCTAGTACTATTACTTGTACTTTTCCCTTTTATTCTCTTACTGGTTGATTATGAATGCATATTGTCCACGTTTCTATGATTCTGCATCAAGAAATCAAAGTCAAGTGGTGCACATGGTTCTATCACAGATCACACCCCACAAGTGAAACCTTTACATCAGCTTAAAATGCAGTTTGTTTCAAAGCAGTCATCTCACAGATTCAGTTACTAGTTGCAAAGGGTACAGGAATCAGGTCTAGAAAAACTAAGTTAGTGATGGAGGAAGCTACTACTTGCACAAGGCTGAGGGATGTTTGACTCTCTAGCTGTTTCTGGAACTATAGCTGGTATAATCAGTAGTGAGGAATGATGGGATTAGCAATTCAAAACCTTGGAGGGCGACATGTTCCTTGTCCCTACCTATGATAGATGCCAATGAAATGCATCTGGGTTTGACTTGAAAAAGAACACTTAAAGCTTGATTCAAAGGAGAGGTGAGCTTTAAAAAGCAGTGATTCATTTTTCAGCTTAGATTTCAGTTGAAGGAAGGAAGGAGAAGAATTGCTATCTTGGAACCCTGGAATATTTTTCTTTCCTGCTCTTCATAGGCTAAATTGTGGCCATCTACACTCCAGCTTTGTGCTTGCAGGATTCTCCCTATTGTATGCAATCTGGTTTTAGGATTAATCTATTAAACACAAACTTTACTGAAAAAAAGTTTTATTAGTTAACTACATATCTGAGAGAGAAGTAAGATTGGGTCTGCTACAAATGGTTCCATAATTGAGGGAGGGTTGATGTCAAGCATGACCTCAAATCTGAGCATATCAACCCATTGGCTATGAAGAACCACAGCAGAAAATACAAAGAAGGGTTTCAGCAGAGAACTACTGAAAATAGTTCTGTCTCTTTTTCCCCACAGAGACATATAGTTCTTTCCACTTCCAAATTCCCCATCTTATGTAAGCCAGCTGGAAACAGACCCACTTCTCCAAATATGGCCGCTGGGAGACTTTGAGAAACTACCCATTTTTGCTTTCTGCCTAGAGTTTACTAACTTTAAAATCCACAAGCATGAAGATGGCCATCAAGTTCTGGCATTAGAAGATACATAGTTGGTGGGAGTTGTTTGGCAGGACACAATCAAGTTGTGTAGGCCTCCCATTCCTACAAGACAAGTGATGGGTTGTACCTCACAGCAATTGGCAGGAATGTTTTTGCTAAGAGTCTCACAAATCTGATCAAGAGGGCTTTAAACTGAGTTATCAGGGGGAAGAAGGCAGTGTTCTTGAGAGTATGAGTTCATCAAGTGCTGGAAATTACATCCCAAATGTTATGGGGAGAACCAGGTAAACAGTGTGGGGAAATTAAATAAGCAGCTAGGAGGAATGACCCATGGTCTTAGATGTCTCTGCGTTAATACACAGAGCATGAGAAATAAACAGAATGAACTTGTAGCACAGCAAAGTAAATATAATACAATGGGCATCACTGAAACCTGGTGGGACGAGTTCATGATTGGAATGTAGCAAAGAGAGGGGTATAATCTATTTCAGGGAAATAGACTGAGAGGAGAGGAGGAGAAGTAGCCCTATATGTCAAGGAATTTTAGACCTGTGAAGAGATCCATGATTTAAATTATTGCAGCCATGTTGAGAGCATCTGGGAAAAAATTAAGAGGGAGGGAAATGAGAGCGATGTCATTATGGGGGCTTACTATAGACCCTCAAGGCAGACTGAAGACTTGAATAATGCTTTCCTGGCATCATTATCTGGAACAGATGATGAAGCATTCAGAAAGGAGTGATATAATAGTAATGAGAGATTTCAGCTATCCTGGTATTTGTTCAAAGTTAAAATCTGTCAAGAGTATCTGATCCAACACATTCCTCATTTGTCTTGCAAATAATTTCATTGTCCAGAAGATAGAAGAGGCAACAAGGAGAATAGCTATTTTAGATCTGATCCTAACCAACAACGATGACCTGGTTAATGGAGTGAAAATGGTGGGGTCCTTAGGTGGAAGTGACCATGTTATCCTGGAGTTTATTATACAGCAGAAAGCGGAAGCCAAGCATAGTAAGATGCACATTCTAGACTTTAAGAAAACTGATTTCAATAAACTTAGGGAAACACTGGGAGCGATCCTGTGGTCAGAAATACTAAAAGAGAAGAGAGTTTGTGATGGATGGGAGTTTATTAAAAGTGAGATACTGAAGGCACAACTTCAAACTATTCTAATGAGGAGAGAAAAAGAATTCAGGATGGATGTCTAAACAGGTTCCAACTTTGCTAAGATTTAAAAGGGCCATGTACAAGAAATGGAAAAAATAAGTCATCAAAAGGAATTCAAATAATTAACCAGCAGGTTTAGGGAGAAGGTAACAAAAGGTAAAACTCAGAACTAGCTCAGGCTTGCTAGAGAGGTAAAAAACAATAACAAGATGTTTTGTTCTGTTTTTGTTATGTCTGTAGCAAAAGGAAGAACAAGGAAATGGTAGGGCTACTGCATGGAGAAGATGGCAAAATGCTAACAGGTGACAGAGAAACAGCAGAACTGTTCAACACCTTTTTTGCCTTGGTCTTCTCCCCAAAGGAAAACAGTACTTGGGGAAAATGAAACAGATGATGTGGTGTGGGAAATGCAGCAAAGTGTAAGTAAAGAGGTACTACAGGAATTCCTGGCTACTCTAAATGAATTCATGTCTCCAGGGCCAGATGACCTACATCCAAGGGTATTAAAAGAACTGGCAGAAGTAATCTCAGAAACACTACAATAATTTTTGAGAATTCCTGGAGAACAGGAGAAGTCCCAGCAGACTGGAGGAAGGCAAATATTGTCCCTATCTTCAAAAAGGGAAAAAGAGGGCCCAAGGTGGGCCTGACATCAATGCCGGGGATACTGGGGAAGATTCTAGAGTAGATCATTAATCAGATAGTCTGTAAGAACTTAGAAAGGAATGTCATGTTCTCTAAAAGTCAACATGAGTTAGAGTTACAAGCTTGTAGATGAAGGGAACGCTGTAGATATAGAATGTTCTTCAGTAATGCCTTTAACAAGGTCTGCCTTGATATCCTTGCAAAACTTTGTTCTTGCAGACAATGCTACTGTTAAATAGATTTGTAATTGGTTGACCAACTGAACTCAAAGGGTGCTGATTTCTCTTCGTCCTGGAGAGAAGTGACTAGTGGGGCGCACAAGGTTCTGTCCTTGGCCCATTTGATATCAACATTTTAATCAGTGATTTAAATGAGGGAATAGAGGGCGCTCTTAACAAATATGCAGATGACACCAAATTAGGAGAGGTAAGTAATACCCTAAAGGACAAGATCGGGATTCAAAATGACCTTAACAGGTAAGAGACCCAGTCCAAAACTAACAAAATTAATTTCAACAGGGAAAAATGTAACGTACTACACTTGAGTAGAAAAGGTGACATCTGGCTTGACCATGGTACATGTGAAAGGACCTAGGAGTCTTAGTAGACCACGAGCTGAACATGAGTCAGCAGTGTAAAGCAGCAGCTGAAACAGCCAATGTGATTGTAGGCTGGATCAATAGCAATATAGTGTCTAGGTCAAGGGACGTAATAATAACATTTAATTCTGCTTTGGTCAGACCCCACCTGGAATACTGTGTCCAGTTCTGGGCACCACAATTCAAGAAGGATATTGACAAGCTGGAATATGTCCAGAGGAGCGTGACCAAAATGGTAAAAGCCTGGAAAACATGCAATGTGAGGAGTGGGTATGTTTAGCGTGGAGAAGAGAAGATTAAGAGGGGATATGATAGCTACATTTAAATATTTGAAGGAATGTTGTATGGAAGATGGAGCAAGCTTGTTTTTTGCTGTTCTGGAGACTAGGACACAGAACAATGGATTCAACTTCAGGAAAAAAGATTCCACCTAAACATTAGGAAGAACTTCCTGACGGTAAGAACAGTTTGATAGTGGAACACACTGCCTAAAATTGTGGTGGTTTTTTTTGGAGGTTTTTCAACAGAGGCTAGATGGCCATTGGTCAGAAGTGCTTTGATTGTATATTTCTACATGGCAGGGGTTGGACTTGATGGCCCTTGTGATCTCTTCAAACTATGGTTCTATGAATCTAAGGCCATTTCTGCCCTTTACTGTTACAGTGCTATTATTCCACTTTCAACATCCTGTGGAATCCTTGGGTTTGTAGTTTACTGAGGTCAAAGAGCTCTCTGGCTGAGAATTCTAAAGAACCTTCCCTAAACTGCAAGCCCCAGAATTCCATAGGATGTTGAAAGTGGAATAATAGCACTATCACAGTGTAGGGTGGAAATGACCTAACAGAACACATTATTCATCTCATTTTTTAAAAATAGCATTTAGAATAATAGTAGTAGAATAATAGCACTATAACATTGTAGTGAGGAAATGGACTAAGAGACTTTGCTCATTTGCTCTAGCTCTGGGATCTGTTGCCTGGTACAGTTTGTTTCCAGGCATGAGCATTGCTCCCTGGAGTTATGCTACCCCAGTTCATTTAGTCTGCTCTCAGAGGATAGCTCTAAACAGTGTCCCATATAAGCCTGAAATGCCTTTGCTCTGAAGCTGTTGTATAGGAAATTAATATTGTTGGTCCACCTAGCATGCAGTCGTTCCTTCTGAATGGTAACAGCTGTAACATTGGCAGGCAAAGATCTTTCAGCTTAGCTCTGTTCTTAATATCATTTTTAAGTAAAAATAGCAGGGGCTGAACCTGGGGCCTCGCATATGCTCTGCCTCCAAACTGTATCTATCTATTATATTTATATGCCACTTTTTCCCAGAGTGTGACCCATTGAAAGGACCATATAAGTGCTAAATATTCTTATTATTTGACATTGCTAACTCGACTGTTCTTCTTCTCACACTCTCTGCAGGGCATACATGAGTGTGAAAGAGCTGAAGGAGGCACTGCAGCTGAACAGCACTCACTTCCTCAATGTTTACTTTGCCACCTCTGTACAAGAGGAGCTGGCAGGTGCTGGCACCTGGCCATGGGACAAAGATGCCCTCAGTCACTTGGGTAAGCTAATCTGGATGCCATCTTGAATGGGATCACCCGCTCTAACGGATTTCTTATAAAGAACATTTCAGGCCAATTGCAAATACACTTTACTTTGCCCGCATCCATGAAACAGATGTAGAAGCTGACAATTATGATAGACAATCATTCTCTTTTTATTATTTTGAGAATTTTAAGAAGCTGTATTGGCTGCTATATAGAGGGTTTGCTGGAGGTTCAGCAGGGAAAAGCATGATTTTCACATGTTCAGAGGTACTTCTAAATATTTAATATTCTTACTGAAGATATCATTTCTTATTCCTCATGAAATTAGACAATGTGATGGCTGTGTTTTCTGACAGCTGATGAAGGGCTTATTTGACAATGATGGCCAACTATGCCTGTGGGATGTTGATTTCACCCCCCACACACACACATGCACGCACAAACATACTATTTTGTCTAGCTCTGGGTTACTCTATGAAATTTAGTTGAAGAGTTTGATAAAGTATTTGCTCAGTTTTTAGAAAGGATGAGGGAGGGGAAGGCACTTTAATTTAACAGAGGCTATTGTAGAAAAGCTCATTTCTGTCCTGCTTGTGATCAATAAATTGAGAGTAAATGGAGTCAATTTCTCTCTCAAATGAACTCTAGAAAAGAATCCATTTTTATGTTGGTAAATGATACTAAGTTTATCCATTTTAACCATTTCCCAAACTATAATTGGTCACTCATTAGGTAGGATGTCCATCTGAGTATTTTGTCTTTTTCAGCCAGTGGTTTTGTTTATTCCCAAGATTGATTAATGAGTCTGGCTACAAGGAGCATGTAACTCCCTTGTTGAAATAGCTCTATTGGCTGCTGGCCTGTTTCCAGGCACAATTCAAGTGCTTGTGGTGTCCTGCAAAGTCCTATATGGCTTGAGTCCAAGCTATTTGAGGGAATGTATCTCTCTTTTGGAAAAAAAAAATTGAAGACACTCAACAACAGACTCCCTTTATAAACCCATTGAAGCAGTAAAATGTTCCAGAGAAAGTCTTTTCTCTGTCCCATAACCTTCTCAGGCTGGCTTAGTGGAAACAGAGAGAGGACCTTCTTGGTGGCTGCTCCCAGACTTTGAAATTCCTTCCCTGGGGAAGTCAGAATGGCTGCATCCTTGTTCTCCTGCCAGTAAATTAAAATATTTTTATGTCATTAGGCTTTTAGGGGCTTTCCACACTACACTGTCATAATGCTATTATTCCACTTTCAACATGCTATGGAACCCTGGGGTTTGCAGTTTAGGGAGGGACATTTTCTCAGCCAGAGACCTCTATGGCCTCAGTGAACTACAAAGCCCAAAATTCCACAGGATGTTGAAAGTGGAATAACAGCACTCTAATGGTGTACTGTGGAAAGGCCCTTAGAAACTGACTGGGATAGGTTGTGTGGTGCTGTTTTATGGTTTGTATATAGGCCCTTTTCGCACCTTACCTTTTCTCGCTGCCATCATGTGATTGTGCAAAAAGCCTCCTTCAGGAGGGAATCACGTCCCCTGCACTTCCCTCCACACCAGCTCCGTGCTGGATGGAAGGAAGCGCGATAGCTCCGCCCCTTCCTTCCGCAGTGCACCCGGGTAGTTTCCCAGGCTGTGCTGGGAGAGGAAGTGCAGCCATCGCGCTTCCTTAGGTTCCGCTTGCCAGGTAAGTGCAGGAGGGATGCGGGAGGACTGCACAATCACAGGTCATTTTCGGCACAGAGCAAAAAATGATATAATCTGCTATTGCCGTGGGATCGCTATGGAAGCGCCATGCGATCATGAGAACGTCATGCGGAAACGTCTTCATGATCCTGCGGTGCTCCCATGGCCATTTCGCGTGGGAAATGGCGTGCAAAAAGGCATGCAAAAAGGGCCATAGTTTTTAAAAATGAATTTTAATGTTTTTAACTTGAAAATTGTTTAATGATTTTTAAAATAACTTATATATTTATGCTTTTATTGGAGTTTTTGTATTGTTTTTAATCTGTATTGCCTTTAAGCAAATTGTCAGCCATTCTGAGTCTCATTATTGGGAGAAAGGCAGGATATAAATGAAAATCATGATCATCTCCATTACCATCATTATCCTTTTTTGCTCCCCCCCGCTTCCATATCTAATGCCCTCTCTTGTTCCTGGGTATACTGTTTTGTCTGAATGGTACAGTTCCCAAATAATTACTGGTGGCTTATGATCCAGGCAGCTTCCCTCTCTCCCTCTCTCTGCATCACCTGTCATTATACATCTTTGTTACCTCTTCCTTCTTCCTCATCTTTACTTCTGTGATAATGGGGTTTCCCATTATCTTGACTTAGCTAAAGGGGGGAATTGCCCTCTTCAGGTAAACCAAGGGCTAATAAGGTGTTGGGGATTAGATTACATCATAGGTCATGTGGGTCAGCATCATAAGTCATGTGGTCAGCATCATAGGTCACAGGGTGAGAACTGACCAATCAAAAAGGAAAGAAGTGAGCATCTTCAGGATGCTTCCAGATGCTTCCAAGGAGAAGTTATAAAACTTCTTGGAGGCCATGTGGCCGAGAGACAACAAGGAGATAACAAAGGGATAACAACCAAGGAGCCTCCTGGAGGGGGGGTTCTGTGCCAGTAGCAGGCTGGAGGCCATCGGCCTCGCCTCCTGGTCCTTCCTTTTAGAACATCTAAGCCTGAGAACCATCTGTGAGTACTAGACTAAAGTTATCTAGTCGCGTTAGGGACTTTTCTGTTATTTTGGAGGCTGGCTGATCTAAAGAATGTATCTGTGCTTTCATATCTGTTCTTTCTGTAACCAAGCGTGCCTGGGAAGAGGGAGCTTCCCATGTGTGTTAATTTGCCTTGTTTATTTACCTATCTTTAATAAATACTTTCTGTAAAAGACCCCATTTCTCTCCTTCCCATGCCAAGCTGGGTAGACTGGGGGGGACAAGGAAGATCCTTAAGCTTAGGGATGTACGTGGTTGGACAGGGTCCCGCTGTACTGTACAACTGTCCAGATAATTCATAATTCAGCGGGTGGTGGCAGCGAAGATGAACTAACAGCTAAAAATCATAAAGGCTGGAATATACATCCCAGCAGCGCATGGTGTCATTTTCCAGCCTCACACATGGTGGCGTATGGTGGGATGTGGAATTTCCAGTATCACATGGTGGCAGCGGTGGGATCGGGAATGTACATTCCAGTTTCACAGACTGGAATTTTACATTCCAGTATCACATGGTGGCAGCGGTATCGAATTGGAGAGTTGGGGGTTTAAATTGCAGAAATTAGGGGGTTTTCAGTCTCTCTCCAGTATCCTCTGTGTCTCCTGCGAAGGAATTAGATCAGGAGGGGGGGAGTGAGCGAGAGAGGGCTTCCTTGCCTTTGTTTGTTTAAAAAGGCGTTGAGAGGTTTTTTTTTTCCTTCCCTCTCTCCTTGCAGTGGAAAGGGAGGGGGGTAAGAAGTGAGGGGGCTTGGTTTGGCTTTGTTGCTTAAACAGGCTTTTGATTTTTTTTTTCCCCTTTCCCTCCTTCCTGGTGGCTGGAAAGGGAGGGAGAGGAGGAGGTTGGGGGGCGGGAGAGTCTCAAGTGGGCACCGAGCAGAGTCAGGTGCTGGACAACTTGCCTGAGATGCAAAAGGTTGGTGCAGAGGAGGAGAATCCAACAACGCTGACTCGAGAGCCAGCAAGGGATTCAACAGCAGCTGAAACTCCAGAGGACACTCCAACCAAGGGAACGGAACCTGGAGAAGCTGCAATGCAACGAGAATCTGAGGCGAGTCTGCCACTCCAGGTGGAACAGCTGGTTCCTGTTCAGCGACAGCAGTTCCAGGAAAACCAGGAAGCAGATGAGAGCCTTCAAGCTGCCTGGACCAGAGCAAAGGAAGAGACGAAGTCTTCTCCAACGATGAAGGGGCCCAGATTTGTAATCGTTGAGGGCCTATTGTATCGTGAGTCTGGCCCAAGAGGTAGCAAGGGGGGTGTACGCGCTCAGAGACAGTTGCTGGTACCTTCTAAGTATAGAGCCAAACTCTTGAGTCTGGCTCATGATCATCCTAGTGGACATGCTGGGGTGAACAGAACGAAGGACAGATTGGGAAAGTCCTTCTACTGGGAGGGGATGGGCAAGGATGTTACTGATTATGTCCGATCCTGTGAGGTTTGCCAGAGAGTAGGGAAATCCCAGGATCAAGCCAAGGCCCCTCTCCAACCACTTCCTATCATTGATGTCCCATTCCAGAGAGTGGCTGTGGACATCATGGGACCTTTCCCTAGGAAGACTGCTAGGGGAAAGCGGAAGCAGGTACAGTCCTTCCTTGGCCTCGCTGGATACTACCGGAGATTTGTGCCCAACTACAGCCAAGTGGCAGCACCTCTAACAGATCTGACAGGTTCCAAGAAGCCTGAGATAGTGAAATGGACAGCAGAGTGTCAAAAAGCCTTTGCAGCCTTGAAGCAGGCCTTGATGGCAGATCCTGTGCTCGTGGCACCAGATTTTGACAAGCCGTTCATAGTGGCTACAGATGCTTCTGACAGAGGCATTGGAGCGGTCTTACTACAAGAGGGTCCAGATGGAATCTTGCATCCCATTCTGTTCCTCAGCAAGAAGCTGTCTGCAAGGGAGTCCAATTGGTCCATTCCAGAGAAGGAATGCTATGCCATTGTGTATGCGCTAGAGAAGCTGAGACCATATGTCTGGGGACGTCGCTTCATTCTCCAGACTGATCATGCTGCCCTCAGATGGCTCCATACAGTCCGGGGGGCTAACAAGAAGCTACTCCGATGGAGTCTGGCCCTACAAGACTTTGACTTCGACATTCAACATGTGGCTGGAAGTTCCAATGTGGTTGCGGACTCCTTGTCATGCAGAGAACTGGAGGGAGGTTAAGAGGGATGAGCTTTACATGTCTGTTATTGATAATATGGTTAACCTGTACTGTTGTGTGTTTGCATGTATTCTCTGACTTTTCCTTCCTTAGGTCCCAGGATGAAATCCCAGCCGGTGTGGCTCCAGCCTTCAGCTGTTTCCAGACCGTCTGAGATTTGGGGGGCGTGTGATAATGGGGTTTCCCATTATCTTGACTTAGCTAAAGGGGGGAATTGCCCTCTTCAGGTAAACCAAGGGCTAATAAGGTGTTGGGGATTAGATTACATCATAGGTCATGTGGGTCAGCATCATAAGTCATGTGGTCAGCATCATAGGTCACAGGGTGAGAACTGACCAATCAAAAAGGAAAGAAGTGAGCATCTTCAGGATGCTTCCAGATGCTTCCAAGGAGAAGTTATAAAACTTCTTGGAGGCCATGTGGCCGAGAGACAACAAGGAGATAACAAAGGGATAACAACCAAGGAGCCTCCTGGAGGGGGGGTTCTGTGCCAGTAGCAGGCTGGAGGCCATCGGCCTCGCCTCCTGGTCCTTCCTTTTAGAACATCTAAGCCTGAGAACCATCTGTGAGTACTAGACTAAAGTTATCTAGTCGCGTTAGGGACTTTTCTGTTATTTTGGAGGCTGGCTGATCTAAAGAATGTATCTGTGCTTTCATATCTGTTCTTTCTGTAACCAAGCGTGCCTGGGAAGAGGGAGCTTCCCATGTGTGTTAATTTGCCTTGTTTATTTACCTATCTTTAATAAATACTTTCTGTAAAAGACCCCATTTCTCTCCTTCCCATGCCAAGCTGGGTAGACTGGGGGGACAAGGAAGATCCTTAAGCTTAGGGATGTACATGGTTGGACAGGGTCCCGCTGTACTGTACAACTGTCCAGATAATTCATAATTCAGCGGGTGGTGGCAGCGAAGATGAACTAACAGCTAAAAATCATAAAGGCTGGAATATACATCCCAGCAGCGCATGGTGTCATTTTCCAGCCTCACACATGGTGGCGTATGGTGGGATGTGGAATTTCCAGTATCACAACTTCTTACTTCTAAACAGTGATGTAGATTCAAGTCAATAGACTTGGACTCAAGTCAGACTTAGGTCACTTCATTGACTTGACGTGGACTTGACTCAGCCATAAATGATGCACTGACTTGACTTGACTCGACTCAAGACTTGTATATTTTTAATGAATGGCTTGCTGTCCTTGGTTCAATCACACAGCACATTCATCCAGAAACCTTATGACTTTGAACAACAACTCCATCTCTTTTTGCCTACTGGTCACATAGCAATCTGTCTCAAGCCCAAAGTGTGGGCGCATTTCTCAGAGGGGAACAGCAAATGGGTTAGGCAATGGGCTTGAGGTCTACTCAGCAGCCTGTCCCTGCTGTATATTGGAGGAGCCTTCTAAAACTTTTCCTAAGAGCAAAAGTCAAGACTTGCCCCCAGAGTGCATTTCTCAGAGGGGAACAGCAAATGTGTTAGGCAAGGGGCTTGAGGAGGAAGGAGCCTTCCTTCTAAAACTTTTGAATCTTCAGTAATAGGGAGTAAGATAGGATCCTGTTCGCCACTTCTGAAGCTGCAGATGGCAAAACTGCAAATGTGGAGAACCAACTCTGCTTGAATGGTTGAAACGGACTTTATTTCACTCTATCCCATAATTCTGGAATTTTGGTTGGGGTATAAAGTTGGCTCCCAGACTTGGGACTCAATTTGAGACTTGACTTGAAAGTATCTTCAAGGACTTCAATCAATCAATCAATCAATCAATCAACTTTATTATAGTCACAGACCAGTATACAAGAACAAACAAGATACAAGATACATATAAATAGTCAATTGTTTAGAAAGAGATATGCAACCATACAACATCATCCTCATAAAACATATAAAATTCATCAGTAAAAAACAATTTGGTACATACAGATAGTTAATTGGTTAAAAAAGACTATAAGACCATACAACATTTTCCTCATAAAACATAAAATCAGTCAATAAAAGACAAATTAGTACATATAAATAGTCAGTTGGTTAAAAAGAACATACAACATCCTCCTCATAAAATTCTCCTTTATCTATCCTTTGTCTAATCTACATCACTGACCATCTTGTGCCAGATTCTAATGGCAATTGCACAAAACTTAGCTACTTTGTAGGATATCTCTGAGTTATGATAGAACTGTTCTGAGTGGCCTAAAAATCTATTAAGAATGAGGGAGATGAGATTTAATCGTAAATCCCTGTAATATGGGCATTGTAAAAGTACGTGTTCCACAATTTCCACTTGTTCGTTATTACATGGACATTTTCTCTCTAGGAGAGGTATCTTCCAATATCTGCCTTCCAATAGTGCTGATGGCAAAGCATTACACCGTGCCAAGGTAAAGGGTCTTCGGTATTCAAGGATTTCCAATTTATTTATATACTACATAGGTATAGCAACATATCTATTGGAATCACTAATAATAAAAGTAGGAATCATACCAAGGTCCATTTGACACTCTATGTCCACTATCCTTTGTTTAATGGCCATTTTGGCTCTATCGCAGCCTAAATTACATAAGGATTCTAGAGAGAAGCCCAAGCTTTGTATTTTAGTAACCACTGTTTGATCCCATCTAGAATTGAGTCCATCTTTCAGCACCAAAGAGACAAAGCCAGTAGAAGAAGAAACTAATCTAAGCCAATAGTTTATTATAATCACCCACATCCTAAACTCTATTTTTATACAGCCTGACTCTAATCTTAGAGTAGCATTTGAAACACACTTGGGGGCCTGAAAAATCGCTCTTAGGAATTTTGTTTGTACAAGCTCTAATGGTGCATAGTTTTGAAAGGGACCCAGCTGAGCACCATAAAGGAGTTGTGCAATCACTTTTGCCTCAAACAATTTGAGGGTTGCTGGTATAAATTGTCCTCCTTTTGACCTAAAATTTTTTAGAATAGCTGATGAGCTTCTTTGAGCATTATCTGCAGCATATTTCCCATGCATTTTCAAACTACCATTTGCTTGTAAAGCTACTCCCAGATATTTAAAGCAAGAGACCTGCTCAATTTATGGTCATCAATATTCCACAAATGTTTTTTAGGCCTTTTGGTAAAGGCCATAATTTTAGTTTCTTTGATAACTGAGTTCTAATTGATTTGCCCTGCAATATTGAACTAAGGTTCTCAATGCTCTTTTAAGGCCAATGGGTGTTCTTGAGAGTATGGCTGCATCGTCTGCATAGAGCAGGATTGAAATATTCCTATCAGCTATCTTTGGGGGATGAAAGTCAGTGTTCTGGAACTGAGCCACCATAGAGTTGATATAAAAATTAAATAGGAGTGGGGCTAGTATACAGCCTTGCTTCACACCTTTCTGTATTTCTATGGTTTTGGTAAGGTGGCCAAGAGGGTTATCTCTTACTTTCATCGTTGTCTCTTGATACAACATATGAATCAAGTGGAGCAGACAATTGTCAATTGAGGAGGCCTCCAACTTTTCCCACAGTAGAACTCGTGAAACAGAATCAAAAGCTACCTTAAAATCAATAAAGGCAGCATACAATGAAGTCAGGCTACTGGAGGAGTATTTTCTAACCAAATGGTGTAATATCAAACATTGATCAATGGTAAAACGGCCTTCTCTGAATCCAGCTTGCTTATCTGCGAGTATCTGTTCCCCTTCCACCCATTCAAGTAGCCTCACTTGCAGGTGTCTTGCATACATCTTGCTGATTGTATTTAAAAGGCTGATGGGTCTATAGTTTGCTGGATCCTCTTTTCTCCCTTTCTTAAAGATAAGAACAATAATTGCAAGACCCCAAGCCTTGGGCACTATTCCATAGGTGTCAATAAAGGTGAAAAGTGTAGCCAGGAGCAGAATCCAGAAGTTCTGGTTATTCTTAAGTACTTCTGATGGTATAAGGTCTTCTCCTGGTGCTTTTCCTGATCTTGACTGAATTATTAAGCTTTTAACCTCAGCTTCCGATACTGGAGTCCACAGGGGGAGATTTTCCATTTTATGGGCAATTTGGTCTCTTACGGCATTCGTATCTGAGTAGAGTTCCTGAAAATAGGCTTCCCATGTAGTTAAAGGGATATGGCAGTTTATCCTATCATGATCGTTGCTTTGCGATCTTGCAATAATATGCCAGAAGAGAGCGGAGTCCTTGGATCTAGCTGCAGCAATAAGTTTCATCCAGTTGTTTTTCATAAATTCTTTTTTCTTATATACTATTAGTTGCTTGTATTGTCTTTTATGTTTTAAGAGATCAGAAGCATCTACCAATGATGTATTTGTTGTATATAACCTATATTTGCTAGCAAGAGTTTTTTTTTTTGGTTTCTACGCACTCTTTGTTGAACCATGCTTGGAATGATACAACTGTTGATTGGAGTGGATTCTACTCTCAGAAATTAAATATTGCTGCAGTTCTTGAATAAGAGTTTCATATCTCTCAATAACCAGACCCGGTTCTGCTGTTATCAGGGCAGATCTCATACTCTGGAAGCGATCTTTGCTCAGTAAGTCAGTTATCCTCTGGTTTAAATGTGGGGACCATTTAGGTCTGCAATAATTTTCCCCTAATGGGTTGAAAGACAATTGATGACAATCTTTGGATCAAGTCTCAAGAGTAAAATTATTTAACTGAAGCATGATTGGGAAATGGTCACCATCAATCTTAGGCATAACTTTAAGATGTTTGGTATATGGTAAAAGGTTTCCAGAGACAATTATATAATCAATTGCGCTCATTCATAGTCCAGAGAAGTATGTAAATTCTGATGGTTGGTCATTCTCCAATATACCATTCAATATATAGAGATCTAGCTGGTAGGTTGCTTGAGCCAGACAAAGACCTGCATAATTTGTTTTGGTGTCCTTTGAACTATGAGTGGGGAGACTATAATCATTTTCTGGTTTCAGATGGGGACATTTGTATTGTGAGTAAAGGGTATAATCATCTGGTCCCATTCTAGCATTCATGTCTCCCCACATAATCAACGGTGTGTCAGGGTATTCCAAAATAAGTTCAGCCACATATTTTTCTAATCTAGTCCATATGGCTCCATAGCATGTGGATTGAGTGCGGGGAGAGTCCTTGGCATAGTGCGTAAGGTAGTAGAAATTAAAATCCCCAGTCCTCCTTTTGCTCTTCCATGCTTTAGTCCGGGTTCTGCTCTTATAGATGATGAGTGAAATCCATTCAAGGTTAATCCTTCAGTGTACCATGATTCCTGTATTAATATAATATCATATTGGAAAAGGAACTCACTGAAGCAGGGGTTCTTAGCTGATGCCCACCATCCCACAACATTCCAAGTAATCAAAGTGAGCTTACTCTGGTCTACCGTATGTCATGCAGTTATGTTTTCAGTTGGACATGTTATGTCAACAGAAATCAAACCATCCTTCCTTATCATTTGATTTGTACATGAATCTGAATTAATCAAGGCTACGTGGGCATCAAAATGTGGTTCTCCAGTGAGCAGGGAGCCTAAATCATTCGCTGGGAAGTCATCCTTCGGGTTATTTGTTATCTGTATGTTTGGAGAAGTAAGTTTCCTTGTCGTCATAGAGGGCCTCAAACAATGCACCCGTCCGATGTTGTCAAAATCGATCAGTGGTATAGACGTATCTGTCATATGCTCTTCAGAGAGGGCATTGGAGTGAGCAGTTATATTTACTGCCTCAGCTGATTCTGGTTCCCTAGAGGTATGAGAGTTCTGAGTACACTCTGTACCCCTCATCGGATGTCCCCCAGTATTACCTCTGCCTTCAATGACACAAGTCTCCCAGAGTTTTTATCCCTGCTTGCACTTCCTTTAGCCTATTATTTTTTCCCTGTAAGCCTTTTATAGGTGCCATGATCTCACATAAAGATTTAGGACTTGAGACTTGACTTCAAACTTGAAGGTAGAGACTTGAAACTTGTCTTGAGACTTGGAGTAAAAAACTTAAAATATATCACTGCTTCTAGATGTCACACTCACTTTATGGCAGAACCTTGTCCTCTTCAGAGGCATCAGCTTGTGTGGCTGAATATATTTCTGTGTCCCAGGTTGCTATATGGAGAAAAGAAGAACTTCTGAAAAGATTTTGTTTGCTTGGTTATTTAAGAGATTTTAATATTTAAATCCCTGTTTCATCTCAAAGCATTTTTCAGTGCTGTATAGACGTAGGGCATCCCTGACTGATGAACAATATCCTTTAGCACCCTCTGCTTTCCCAATTAAGCCAAGTGCTTCTCATCTTTGTCTTATTTTCTCCTCTATCCATTCCTTGGACAGCTGGAAGTCTGTCAAAAAGTCCAAGTATCTTCACTTTCCTCTAATTTCTCTCTCATCCCACCATCAGTGCCGAGCATCCCTGTTAGATGATTCAACTGAAGAAAATTTACTTCCTGGGGCAATTGTGAGATCTTACGGCCATAATGTCAGACCTCATTGTTCCAGTCATCAGAGTTGACCTTTCTACTTTGACTAGACCCAGAAGCTTAGTAGCATCAACCTGGCTAATGTGGTGAAATGCTGCATAAGGATTTGTAGCCTACTGAGCTTTTTATGAAACCCTAGGTTCCTTTGTGATAATATTTTGTTTGTTCTTGGAGTTATGCCCAAGCACTGGCCTTTGAGAAGTTAGGATTATTAGCTTGTTCAGGTTTTGCTCTGTAAGCAGAGGTCTTTGTGAAGTCACTCCACACCTCTTAACTTTCATATCTGAAGTGAAGGTTCTGCCCTTTGTGAGACCACTTGCTGAGTTAGGTAAAAATTTATTCTTGTCAAACCTCAAGTAAAGGGCAGCAGGATCACTGAGCAGGCCCAACAGAAACATCAAAAGGCTGAGACCTGAAGGTGATCCTTTCTGGCACTGGAAGCTTTTAAAATGATTTCCCTGTTTTCCCGGAGATCTTGGTTTGGGTCAGGCAATTTGGCTTTGAGCCATTTGCTGAAATTTTGAGAGGGGAGAAGAATATTGGAGGGCTACCTTTTCCTGATCAGATGCATTTTTTGTATGTGTTTGCCTTGTTCAAAAACAAGCTAGCAGTCTCAGAGAAAGAGGGGATTGGGTGCCCAGTTGCCAAGATACTTCTCGGCAGTGGCTTTCTCTCTCATACTTTCTCCAGTGGGAAGAGTTTCATGTTTCTCCTTAAGGATGGGAAGTGTAGGTTTTGAGGCCCCTTGTGCCCTCAGCAATCAGACTCACTTTGCTGTTTGCTATTAGTGGTTGATAGAGTGGGATTACGACTACATTGTAGCATCCCATTAACTTAGCTATTAGTAGGGTTTTCTTTCTTCACACACTTGCATTCCTCTCCTTTGCTTTCAGCAAGGGAGTCTCCTGTCTCAGACTGGGGTTTGGCTGGGGAATCAGGCTCAAGTTTTGTTTCCTTGCCTGAGTTTTGGCTTGCTGTTTGGAGAGTTACCCATTTAGAATCTTGCATGCCATCTTGTCATGTAAAATGAAAATCTTACCCGAAAAGAGGAAGGTAACCTGGTCATTTTGAGCTGTGAAAAAGTTCTAGGTTAAACAGAATAAAATGTTATGAAATAATTGTATTTTTTTTAAAAAAGAATATCTCTGCTAGACTTTTTTTAGTAAAAACAAAGGAAATGATTGCATGGAACTTTCAGGAGTAGAACCCACTGTATCTAGAGTACAATCACCCTTCCACATTTGTGAACTTGAACAAATTTGTTTTATTTGTGAGTTTCTGCAACCCCTGCCCCATCCCACCTCCTTTTCCAGGGCAACCTTCCCTCTCAGCAGCTGCAATCAGACTATGCAGCCCTTTAAAAACCTGCCTCTGGTCTCCACCAGCAGCTGCCTGGCCAGCTAAGGACAGCTCATAGCCCAGTTTCTGAGCACAAACCCTCTCCCAATGTCCTCCCCACTCCCAAGGAAGGAGATGGCTAAGAGGAAGTATAGAACCACCATGCTGCCCCCTCTTTCCCTCTCCTTTCCCTGACCTGGTTTGGACCCTGGGTGCCCACTGTCCCCACCATGCCATGTCCCCCTTTCCACAGACAGACAGACACACATTTTGATATTTGTAATTTTTCCACTTCTAGAAGGGTCCTGTGCTCTTAACCCTCGCAAATGTGGTGGTCTACTGTAGTGTCAATTATGTCTATCCACCTTGGCAGTCATCATTTTATATTGTGAAAGTGTGTGGAGCATTTTTGTCTGCTTTAAGAGTGGGGTGAAAATTTGCATTTTGATTTCTAACCTACTTGTGCAGATTCCTCCTATTTTTATTTTATTTTTAAATATTGCTTGCTTGCTCGCTTGCTTGCTTGCTTGTTTGCTTGGCAGTGTGCTTCTACCACAATCTGGGGCAATTTCCTTCCATGATGCCCTTGTGGGAGGACAGTGTGGCTTATTGCAGTGTCCTTTTTGAGGGGAAAATATCTGTTCCTAGTGCAGCACTTTTTGTCACCACCACAGCAAAAAATTTGAAGTGGTTTAAGGGAGAGATATGCCTATTCTGTCTTGAAATTGAAAGTTGACTACCCACTCCTGAAAACTCAATAGCAAGTTCTGTGCAAACATTTAGGATAGATGCTTATTGTGCCCCTCACAGCCTCGCTGTTCCTTAGCCCCCAAGATTTGTTCAGTTTCTTGGGCTGTGACAATCATGCTGTGATAGGTGTGACCTTTCTAAAGCAGGGGCAGGCAAAATAAAGCCTTCCAGAATGCTGTTGTGCTGGATGTCCCAGCATTCTGCTGATTAGGGTTGATTGGAATTGCAGTCAAATGACCTTGTGAGGAGCCTACTTTGTCCACACTGTCTTAGAGTTTTGCATCTGTTGTCACTCACATGCATAAAAACCAAGAATAGAACTATGTTTCTGTAGCTCCAGCTTGCTACAATTGGTATTCTTCAATAAGAAGATTCAACTTGTAGCTGGAAATCATTGCCAGGAGCAGAGATGTTGTCTGAGAAGGGCTCCAGCACTGATTCTTCGCTGTATGTGCATATAGATATAAATAAACACCTAAGACCAGTGTGGTATTCATGCATAGATCTGCTGGCAGGTAGGAGTCTAGTCTGCTCCTCCAAAGGTAGAGAATTTGCATCTGATGTGAGACTCACATTGATAAACAGAGTTAAATGGCCTTATTAAAACAGCTGTATGGATTACTGTTCATACCTGTTGATCTGCCAGAGGTGCTCCTTTGTAGGTGTACCTGCTGGAAAAAGACCTTTCCAAGAAGCAGTTCCCTTTGCAAAAGTTTGCATTGCTCTTTAGGATGGAATTCCAGAAATCCCCCTGATGTCTGTCTGAGTGACATCTGCAATTTCAGGTGGAGTGGTCCTCAATCCAGCTTACTATGGTATGCCAGGTCATACAAATACTATGATCCATGAAGTAGGACATGTCCTGGGACTCTACCATGTCTTCAAAGGCGTTGATGAAAGGGATTCCTGTGATGACCCATGTCGAGAGACAACACCATCCATGGAGACTGGAGACCTGTGTGCTGACACAGCACCTACTTCCAAAAGCAAACTCTGCCGAGATCCAGATCCCAGCAATGACACATGTGGCCAAACCCACTTCTCTGGATCTCCCTTCAACAATTACATGAGCTACACAGGTAATGAATATGTGTCATCTGTTTCAGAGGTTGTCTGTAGACGTTTGCAAACCATGGCATGCTGAGAATCCTTGCATAGAAATAGTAGTCTCTAGATCTCATGATTTCAGTGATAAGATTAGGGAAAACCATAAAGGCAATTTGTTCACAAGTTCTCAGTGGCCTAAAGGTATAACATTTATTGTGTCTTCAGATGTCATAAATTCTAGGTGCTTTCTTTAAAAAAAAGTTCTACAGAGTCAAGTAATAATTTTAATAATTTGGGGGGCTAATGGTATCAGGTTTTTTGGTCATCTTGCCAGGCATAAACGCTCAGCTGGAGAAAGCGCTTACTCACCAATAGGTTTATATTCATACAGCCTCTTATGTGGGCAGGCAGATTTGCAAATTACCTGCAGTTCCAATTTTGATACATCTCTAACTTGGCCCTCAGTGTTGTGTTAAATATAAACACTGCATCCACTGAGTCTCTTAATGAATAGTAAAAATTACATAGCTATAAAACCAATTCAAGACAATTATTAGCTAGGATGATAAGTGGAGAGCACAACTGTAATTGAAAAAGCCTGCTGTTTTGGCTACATAACTAAAAGCAAGTAAAAGAGAAGGCTCCCAGGTAAAAAGGAAGCCACTGGGAAAATCCTCTATTTTTTGTTCACTTGCCGAACTCTGATGATGATGGGACATGGAGAAGTGGGTCCAGGAGGTTTTAATGAGTATGTGGAAGAAGAGAGCTCCTAGT
Organism: Ctenosaura bakeri; assembly: GCA_948474755.1. Classification (NCBI taxonomy): domain Eukaryota; kingdom Metazoa; phylum Chordata; class Lepidosauria; order Squamata; family Iguanidae; genus Ctenosaura; species Ctenosaura bakeri. The sequence continues at coordinate 96,960 of CAOLHI010004084.1, read as the reverse complement.
ATTGTGTCCTCATCCATCTAGGACTTCAAAGTTCGCTATGAGTACCTGGAAATGATAGGCTCTGCAAGTCTTCTTAAGCATGCCTGCTTAGCCTTCCCCCAAACCTCTCTGTTAAGACAGGCAGATGTGGAAGGTAACAGGCTATGCTTGATAGGCCTATAACACTTTTTGTCAGAAGCATCTTCTTAGAGAAATTTCGTTCTGGAAATGGTACAAAAAACATCACTACTTTAGGGAGCTGTCTATACCTTTATGTCAGTAGCTATTATGACAATAGCTACAACAATCCTCTTCCTTATCTCAAGCCTATTTGCATAGTGGCAAAACTGGCTATCCTTTAATGGCCTTGGAAGCAAATGTATGAAAATGAATATGGAATACACTGGTAAGTGATAATACAACATTCACTAACCTCTCACTATAATCAAGTGTGCATGGCCATATATATTCTAGTAGGTTCTGTGGATTTTTTTTTAAAAAAAACTTTCCCAGTTTTTGCTAGGCCTAGCAGCCTGCACGTGGAAATTTTACCGTATTTCCAGCCCAGAAGGTATATGAATTTTATTCCCAGAGAAAAAGCTGCATTTAATTTCTGACCAACATAGCAGTATTTGTTGCTGTAGAAGTAGACCTTTAACATATTGAGAGAGAATCAGGTGGAGCCCCAAGACATTTGATGATTTGAGGCAGAGGGAGGATCCAAGTAGGTGGACTGCTTTGCTCTATAGAGCTCTGTGTACTTTCCTGTAGAATGCAAACCAACTACTTCCATTGATGGGACCCTCCATCCATTCCCAGTAATTGGAGAAATGATTGTGCCTTGAGTTTGATAGAAGAATCACTCTACCCCTTGAAGATCCAGGGCTTGCTTGTGGTTTGCCACTCATTTTTACCAGCTCTGCATCTGGGCCTTTAATGTCAGCTAGTCATAGAAAGTTAGCATCTCAAGATCTTCCTAACCTGCATTCAGTGCCTGGAAATCCTTTTTAAAAGTTAAAATGATAGTGTTACTTTACTTTAAATAGGCAATTTTTTTGCATATTCTTCAGTTCCTGTAAAAAATTATTATCTTACTAGTGTGATACATTTGTTCTTCTCAATGAAATCACTTTTAAAAAATATGAAAAGTTGCCCCCAAAATGGCCAACAGTTTCTCCCACTGAGTAATGTTACTTTCAGGCTTTCACCATATCTGCATAAGGGAAAACATTATTTATGTTCATTAGGCTACTGTCAAAGGTACAGGAATAAAGCCAGTAAAAAGAAGAGAAAAATGGGGTTTTAGTCTGGTGAGATATCTTAATAAACTGTTCATTTTTAAGCACTTAGTCTGAAATAATCAGTTGTGTTGATAAGCTGCTTAAAGCTTTCAGACTGACGTGGTGATTTAACAAAGGCCAAGCGCTGGTGCCATACCATCGTAGGGAGGAGGGGTGGAATTAATGGGTTTTAACCAAAGCAGTTGCTTTGACATCACATTTAGGGAGACTATAGTAATCCTAATTTCACAAAAGTCTGCACCTGGGCACTATCCCAGGAATACCAAGTTCCCCTGAACAAAGCTAAGCCAGAGCTCAGAAGGTCAAGAGAGTCTGAACAATCAGTCAACATATCAACTTTGTCAGAGAGAGATAGGTAAACTATGGCTTTGGATCTCAGATCAGTGTTATACTGGAGTTTTTGAGGAGAGTTCCTGGATTTAGAACATGAAAGTCAACAGCTGAGACAAAGCTGGTATCCTTGTTGTACATATGTACATAGAGACAGAACCTTCAGTGTTCATGGCTCTTTACTGAGATCAATGAACATTAACAATAACAAACTATAGATCTGTGATTCCCAGGAGTTTATAATCCTGGTTGTAACCATGGGCAAGACTCATGAAGGAAGGGAGAGTAAGCAAGACCATGAAGGAGAATTTTAATAAGTTGATTAGTTATGTTTGTTAGGATTGCCAAGGGGCCAAGAAACATGCAGCCTGGCCTCTGTATATGCTGGTGTAAGCAGGATGCAACTCGTGGACCATAAGTACCTTTGACCCTTTTCTTGTGCTCATGCCATACCCAATTGTTCTCCGCATTTATAAAAATCGATATCATCATTTGCTGCTGAAATTAAGTGGCAAACTACTAAGTGGGAAATTTAGTGGCAAACCACTAAGTGGGAAAAGGAGCTAAATGTACTGTCACAATGACAATCTTGGCCAATTCAGTTCAGTATCAGTAGTCGGTGTCATAGTTAATGTTGTATCAACTTATATTGGTTTAAATAAATTTAAGGTTCACTTACATATTAACAGGAGTTTAATAATAATAATAAGTTAAATATATATGAGAGAATTTTATTTGTTAATAATGGGTGTTTTTTTAAAAAAAATGATTTAATAATATTTAGTGAAGCAAAATTTTTACAAATTCTTATCTTAAAAAAAAACCTCCCCGAAAAACAAAAACCAGAAACAACAAAGACATGTGACCTCTCAAGTATTTCACCAACTTGACAGGTGCCCCCCAGCCCCATGGCAGTTGCCCATGTATAGCATAGAAAGTTCAGCACTCATTATGGTTTTCACCAGTAACCTGATCTATAGGAATCAGTGGTGAAGATTTTCACATCAACCTTGACTGTTATGTACAAAGATTAAAGGTGTAAGGACACTCTTGTAGGAAAAGGTGACTTTTTTTTTACAGAGAACTCTGAAGGACACCAAAAGAATTGATATACCTGCTTATTTAATATATTTAACTGTGGACTATGATATCAAAGGCCAGCATTTGAATTATCAGTTTCTCTCTGCCTGGGCTGTAAGGTACTATTTATGTGCCTGAGTGCCTCAGCTTTCTGGATCCCTAGCCTGTAGCTTCTTAAGGGCTTCAGTACTGACTCTGGCTCTGTTATGACAATTCTACTACCTTCCACCTTGCTTGATTCTATTTGTAATTAATATCTGCCTTAATTACATTTTGAGTTTCTTTCATCCACATGCCCTTTCCTGTGTCTATAATATTCAGTATCAGAGAAGGAGGTCAGTACTACTGACCGCTCATGAGGGAGAGGTCTTAACGCTAGAGTCTAGACGACTTGAGATTAAGGCCCTTTCCGCAGCTTACCTCTGTGCCAGCAGCATCCAATGGCAATGGTGGCAGCAGCTCTCCCAGGAGAGGAGTGTGATGGAGTGCTCCCCTTCACGCCAGCTGCCTGCGGGAACCAGGAAGCGCAATGACCATGCTTCTTCCTGCCTCAGCGCAGCCAGGTACTATGCCAGCCTGCGCCGGGGCAGGAAGCCCAGCCATTATGCTTCAGGGACTTCCACAGTGAAGGTAAGTGCAAGGCACTCAGCAGGTGGAAAAAGATCTGGGACACATGGCTCCAACATGCCATTCAGGATTTTGGCTGAGTGCTTTCCTAGGAGTGGATTCTTGTTCTAGATATATTTGATCTTTCCTTTCTACTGTTGTTGCTGTTGTTGTTGTTAAGTTGTAAATTTAAATAAAATTAAGGGAAAAAAGGAAATCTAAAAAAAAATGATTTGCGGTGGAATCACACCACCTAGGGACAGGAAAAGGATGAGTCTGGGACAACATCATGCATAAGCATTGTCCCAAACCTGTCCTTCTCGTCCCCATGGCGGGTTGGGTGCATCGCACAGAAAGGACCTAAGTGTCTCTAAATGAGTGCCATCTTTTGGGAGATGGGTAGAATTACATGAGCAAGACATCTGTCGTCTGCTCCCTAAACACAGAGAACTTAACAGGAAAGGATTAAAATGAAAGCTTTTGCTAGGATGACATGAAACCTGGAAAACAAATAATGTGAGAAGGGTTCTATGGAGTTGTATATGTTGGTCATAAAAGAAGGTGATGCTGAAAACTTTCAGAGTTGTCAGAGGAAGAGAAAACTGTTCACCTTTCAAGTTGCTTCACATGTTGCCTGTCTTTTTCCCACAGATGACAACTGCACAGACAGTTTTACGCCAAACCAAGTGGCTCGAATGCATTGCTATCTGGATTTGGTGTACCAGCAGTGGACTCAGGGCAGGAAGCCCACCCCTATACCCATGCCTCCTGTGGTCACTGGCCAGAATCATAATTCCCTCTCCATACATTGGCTCCCCCCCATTAGTGGGGTAGTCTATGAAAGGTAAGGCAGGAATCCTGTGGGACAAAGGGGAGAAAGGCAGTCTCAGCTCAGTGTGTATGTGACAGCAGGGAAAGGGTTTCCCTGAATCATCTGTCTCGGTGCAGAGTTCCAAGGCATGTAACACCCCCCCTCTCTTGCACACACACATTGTTTTACCCAAGGTGTTCACATGGTAGATCTTTCCATTTGAGCTTGGCTACATTTATCATAGTCTCCTAGCCAAATAAACTTCCCAGCCTGAACCATTATTCTTTTTTCTCCCAGATGCTGGAAACCTTTGGTCCTCCTCACCTCATTCCAGTTTGGCTTAAGGGGGAGTGTGGAGATCCCATTATGCCAACCCAAATGTTTTGGCAGGCCTTGAAAGCTACAAAGTAGAATATAAATTTTAGTACTCTTCATATTTTCTCTTGTGATGGGACTGGGTTGGGACTACATATGGGCTGAATGAGGCCAAGAAACCTAAGGATGTAGAGATTTGATTATTTAGTTCCCACATGTAAGGACAAATAATTTCTGCTGTTTTCAGCCTGCTGTGTGAAAAAACAAATATTTATGCAGTTTTCATCCAGTATTCCCAAAGTGTTTCAAGAAATTATTCTGTATAGAAACAAACATGGAGGTTTTTTGCACAAATTATGGGGTTTCATGCAAAGAACATTTTTTTCATGCAAAATTCACTGTTTCCAAATACCCACATTTTTTGTGCAGAACATCTGCCTGCTGTGAAAAATCAGCATTTTTTTTCCACAAAAAAACAAACATACCTAACTAGAAACGGGTTTCTTCTGTGAGAAAGATGGGGGTATTGTGCAAAACCCACATTTATTTTCCATGATAAACACTATTCCCAGATAGCCACACCTTTTTTGCATTTTTTGTCACAAAGTGACAAAATTGCCCCCCCCAGAAAATGCTTTCCAGAAATCCATTTTTTGGTACAGAAATAATTTGTTTTGTGCAGAACCTACAACTTTTGCCCAAAAATCCCTCATAGGTTTCTAGAAATAGTGAGTTTCTTTGCATAAAAATAATGTTATTATGCAAAACCACAATTTCCTCACATAAACCACTTTCCAAAAATCCAAGTAGCTTTTTATGAAAAAGCTGGAATTTGTAAAGAGGGTTCAGGGCATGAAAAAAGTGCTTTTTGCAGGAAACCACATGTGTTTCATAGAATCATCAACTCTCAGGCCATTTTTGCACTACACTGTTATACTGCTATTTTTCTACTTTCAACATCCTATGGAATTCTGGCATTTGCAATTTAAAGAGGGGCATTTAGAATTCTCAGCAAGAGAGCTCTTTTACTTCAGTAAAGCCCAGAATTCCACAGGAAGTTGAAAGTGGAATAAAGTTGGAAAGATCTAAAAGGGCCACCTGGTCCAACCCCTTGCCATGCAGGAATACACAATTACAGTACTCCCAAAAGATGCCCACCCAATTTCCTTTTTAAGACTTTCAAAAAGAGAGGTCATCCACCCTCCTAAACAATCTAGTCTGCTGTAGAACAGCTCTCACAGCAAAGAAGAATTTCCTAAAACACTTTGGGATGTGTGTGAGTACCAGGCAAAAACTGCACAAAATTCTTACCTGTGTATTATTCTGCCCAAGTGGGTTTCCCGAGTGTTAGGAAACCCATCTTTCACAAATAATGGTAATAAAGGCAATACTTTCCATCCCTACATGGACCAGATGTTTCCTTCCCCTGGTTTTACAAGACAAGACAGCTTCAAACTGTGGTTTACCAAAATGGCTTGTTTCCATAAGCTATATTTAAGATTAGTCACATGTAAAGTTCAAACATAATGCTAAATGACAGTTAATCTGAAACAGTAGAAATTTCTGATCTTTCAGCCATTCCAAGAGACGAAGGGGTGAGTATTTAAGTTATGTGTTGAACAACAAACCATTTGCTGCCCCTCAATGAAATCCAAGATTTGCTACCTGAGGCAATTTCCTCATAAAATGTTGTGTCCAAACTGGTTCTGCATGTATGTTTTTGTAGTGTGGCAGCACACACAAGGCTTTACCATATGAAAATATCTGTATAGGCATGTTCACTTGTTTAAGGCAGTTACCAAGACTTGCTTTTGACCATGCCCTCTGTCTCTGTGTGGTGTTTTTTCTGCTACTCTCCCCTACTACCCACACATACTCATCTCAGTGGGGAAAAGATGTTTATTTGAACATGCCACAACTGGCTTGGAAAAGCTGTATTTGGTCTCCGACCCAGGAATTCAGAAGGCAAAGAAGGTGATGAAGATGAGCTGGCGGTGCCTTCCAGCTGCTTGCCAGTTGGCAAACTATTCTCCTGGAGCCTTATGTTTTTGAATAAAGTTGAGGGATAGACACTTATTTGCACAGCTGCTTTGGGGGAGACCTGATTTTGATCCTTCTGCAAAAGGTAACATGAGATACAGACTCATGTTGATTATTTTATATGTCATTATAGAACAGGAATTCTATGTTCAAAAAAACTTCCACAGCCTAAACTCTACAACCAGAACAAATGGATACACTCCACCCATTGCCTCTTGAGCTACAACTGGATATGTATTTACATGTTTGCCCCCTTTTTTTTTCTGGTTGTCCCGCAGTATTTTTGAAACAGTTCTCTTTTCTGGCATAACAGGCTAGGGAGCTGCAAAACTCCATATGTGTATAGAGGCAGAGAGCAAGTGGCTAGTATCTATCTCTGGTATCAAGAGAAGTGCAGTCTCTTTTACTAAAATGTGGGCCCCTGTGAATTTCAGTGAGGCTGTAACTCCACTTCATTATTAAGTTGTAATAATAATATTTTGTGTCCATTGTCAGCTCACTCCTGGATCTCTGGGATGGATGAATAAGAACTTGCTAGATATGCCTCCCCAGGAAAACCACAGCTAGATGCAGAGGACAATGTCAGCTTGATTTCCTCATATACGGTCATGAATAAAGAGAGGGGAAAAGGAACTAACATGGCCAAGAAGTGCAGATCCATTCCTGGGGCATTCACAACAGTGCTCCTTCCTCTCCCAACTCAAAGAGGCAAAGGTGCCAAGAACAAGAAACTAGCAGCCCATTTCCCCACCTACAGTATTTCTTTCCAGTGGATTTCACTTCATGGGTCACAAGTACAGTAGCCCCTCAACTTTTTTGAGAGTTTGGGAACAGAATCCTCATGAAAATAAAAAACAAAACATGAATAGCCCCCCACTTGGGTGAATGCTTCCCCTCCCATTTCCTTCCAGGGATCCCCCCTCCCATTACCTTGCCTTTTGTCTGGGTACCTGAGCCTTCCTTCCAGGCACCCAGGAAAAGGCAAGCAAGTGGGAAGGGGTGGCCCCATGTGCCGATGAGGCATACGCATGCCTCCTCCCATTCTCCCTCTCCCATTCACTTGCCTTTTGCCCAGGTGCACATGCCTTCCACATTGCCGGGCACAAGACAAGCAAATGAGAGGGGGAGAATGGGGGTGCAAGTGGGCACCTCATGAATAATCAGATTTGCAAGTGTGGAGGGAGGATTGTAGTACAGATCTTACGTAAGGAAATCATGAAAGTTTACACTGAAATTATTTGTGTAAACAAAGTAAGTCTTAGAAGAGGTGAGCAGATTTATGTATGCCATCTGCTTTTTTCCATCTTTTAGGGAATCTGGGAATCTCTGCGGGGATTGTGATGAAGATGGAACATTCAGCCAATATGTACATGAGGCCTCCTCCCCTCTCATCTGTGATTCTTCTGGCTACTGGACTCCAAAGGAAGCAATAGGTAAAGTCCTCAGCCCCTTAATACAAGGATTACAAGATGTGAGCTGGTATCCCATCAATAGAAATACTTTATATATTTAATTTCCATTTTTGAAAAAAGGAGTACCTTTGATCTTGCCTGCAAAAGCAAAGTTCTTTGTGGTTCCAGTTGAGAGGCTGCCTCATCCAGATCTCTTGGTGACAGGACCTCCCACCCCTGAAAATCAGTTAACTATTGTTCCACTCTGTCTGAAAGGAATTCTGTTTCATTCAAAACACACACATACATTGGCGCTGACAAATAAATACTCATTTTGTGTTGGTTTTAAAGATAAGTGTTTTTATGGTTGGTATGTACCAAGCTGGCAAGCTTTTAGGGGAAATTGATTCTTTTTAGCTGTGTCACCCAAGTTTGTACAGAATTAAAGTATTTAAGTATACCAATATGTGTACATGCTGATAGCAAAAATGTACATGTATGTAAGAGAAGCAAATAAAAAATACATTTTAAAAATCTCCATTTAGGTTTTGTGCGTGAAAGCTGTTGACTACCAATGTTGATTTTTCAAATTGGGCCAGTCCGTTGCTTGAGATACTGCTGTAAATGTCTTTCTTGAAAGATAGCCCTTCACAAAATGCTGTCTAGCAGTGATGTAGACTCAAGTCGACTGATTCGGACTCAAATCAGATTTAAGTCACTTCAGTGACTCGACTTGAACTCAACTCAGCAATAAATGATGCACTGACTCGACTTGACACTTGTATCTTTTTAGTGACTGACTTACTGCCCTTTGTTCAGTAACATAACACATTCCTCCAGAAACCTTAAGACTTTGAACAGTGCTTCCATCTCTTTTTGCCTTCTGGTCACATGACAGTCTGTCTCAAGCCCAAAGTGTAGGAATTTTTCTCAAAGGGGAAAAGCAAATGGGTTAGGAAATGGGCTTGAAGGGGGCTTGAGGTCTGCTTAGCAGCTTGTCCCTACTGCATATCGGAGGAGCCTTCTAAATCTTTTCCTAAGAGCCAAAGACAAAACTCTCCCCAGAGTGCAGGGTGCATTTCTTAGGCCCTTTTTGCATGGCATTTGCCATGCAAAAGGGCACCTGGAGCGTCCCACGATTGTGAGGAGCGATCTGCACGATGCACTCACAATCGTGCGATGCTCCAGGGGCCGACAGGCACTGATCGCATACCTTTTCATTTTCGGCTAGAAGCCGAAAATGGTGCACAATTGCGCATTGCTGTCGGGCCTCACGTGCAATTACCTGGCGTACGGAGCCTCCAGAGCCTCACTGGTTGCGCTTCCTGCCCCAGCACAGCCTGGGAAGGTCCCAGGCTGCACTGCAGAAGGAAGAGGCAGGGCTCTTGTGTGAGCAGGCAGCTCATGTGGAGCCGAAGGACCCCGGATGTGAGAGCCTCTCACCAAAGGCTGCTCACACAATCCCCACACCCCATCGCCAGAAGAAGGTAAGGTGCGGAAAGGACCTTAGAGTGGAACAGCAAATGTGTTAGGCAACAGGCTTGAGGAGGAAGGATCCTTCTTTCTCAAGCTTTTGAAGCTTCAATAATGAGGAGTAAGAAGGATCCTTTTCCTCACTTCTGAAGCTGCAGGCTCTTTTATGGCCATTGGCACAAAAGCCTCCAGCTTTGGGAAGGGTGAGTAAGAAGGATCTTATTCCCCACTTCTGAAGCTGCAGATGGCAAAATTGCAAATGTGGAGGGCTGACTCTGCTTAAAGTGTCAAAATTGACTGTATTCAACTGTCCAGAAATTCTGGAATACAGGTTGGGATATAAAGTTGGCTCCTAGACATGAGACTTGACTTGAAAGTTATTTTCAAGAACTTGAGACTTGACTTGAGGTGAAGGTAGAGACTTGAGACTTGACTTGAGACTTCAGGTAAGACTTAAATACATCACTGCTGTCTAGTTTCTTTAAAAGCCTTCAGTTCACTCCACTTCTTGACCAAATCACCTCAAACATTGCAGCTCTTTCTTCCTGTGGGGATCAGTTTCCTTTCAATTATGTATTTGGTAACATACGTAGACAATGCTGATCATAGAAAGCAAGGATGTAAGAGATAACACTCTGCTAGAATCTTTCTCTCTGGTATGGATATGTGGTGATTTATGTTTCCATAGAGGAAAGTAGTTGGCAAGCTAAGTGGTATATCTATTTCCTCCAAGGCTAAGACACTCTTCTTGAGCCCCTTCTCAATCTGGCATGATTATGACTATATTCAGACTGTATTTACCTGGAGCAGGGGTTGAAGCTGCTCCACTCTTGAGACTAGCCATTTTGATATGAAAAGATAGCACCTAGAAGGTTCTCCAGGTCTTTCAAGAGATCTTGACTAGAACATTAAATGGCTTTTACCCCGCCATAGTTCCTGCAATTTGCACAAAATATACTTTGCATATATCTCCTGCTTCTGTGCAAAACTAGCATTTTTTTCCTTTTTGAAGTTAAGTGAACAGAAGCATAATAAGACAGCCTGGTTAATCTAGGCATCCAGTGTTGTTGTTATCACAAAGCAACAGTTGCTGCATTTTCCAGTATTGGTGCAAAACTAGTGTTTACAAAAGTGCACAAAAATCACTTGTGAGGATGTGCATGCTTTTCTCTGAAACAACCACAAGAACAAGTCCACCATCTCACATCAAGGATTTTTTTTAAAAAAAAAATTGTCCCATTTACTACAGGAGGATAAAATAAGTTTAGGAATGTAAACACTGACTTTGAGAGTGGACCACATTTGAGAGTGGACCACAACCACAGAAAACTGAGACAATTGCATAGGAACATAGAATGCTGCCTTATGGAGAGTCATATCCCTTGTTTCATCTAGTCTGGTATTATCTACACTGAGGGACAGTGGCTGGGTGCCTGGGATTGTACTTGAGGCTTTCCACATATAGAGCACCACGTGCTCACCCAAGACCTTTCCCAAGCAAAGTATCTACTCCACCAAAGTGGGCCAAAAGTGTATTGTTCTCAGTGATGTGGGTGTGGTGGAGTTGTGCATCTGCAAGGAGTGGGATGCTGGGGAACGCGGATGAAAGAGGGATTTATAGATTATTGGTGGGACTTGTATAAAGCCTTGCTTTAGGTGTGGTGAGCTGCCCTGCGTACCAAAAGTAACTTTTCAATTCTCGTCTCTCTGCAGGGCCCCCAGATGTGAGTCAGCCATGTGAGACCAGTCTGCAGGCCTGGAGCCCTGAATTCAATCTGTTCAATATGAGCATGACCACCCCTTGCCTCCAGCCACTTGGGTGTGTTTTGGAGCTGCACTTCCTGCACCCTGTGTATCCAGACTCTCTAAGGGTGTGGACCACTAACTTCTCTGTAGACTCTAAGGCTCTGTCAGATATTGAGATCCTGACAGACCATGGGGACTCGGTACACTTGGGTCCCATGGATACATTCTGTGACATGCCCCTCACAGTCAAACTGAACCTGAACAAGAAGGTATCTGGCATAAAACTTTACACATTTGATGAGAAAATGGAGATAGATGCTGCTCAACTCATCTCCAAATCTTACAGTTCGCTTTGTTCTAGCTGCAAGCCTGTGAGATACAGGGTTCTCCGGGACCCCCCATTTCTGGATGGATCTCCAGCAATGGTGACACAACCAGGACGGAAATTTGTTGACAGGTGAGCAAAGGAAGCAATCTCATGCCTTCTGGCCCTTCAGGCAGGCCCCAGGTCTTTTCTCTGAGTTAGAGTCTTGAAAAGTTACTTCTGCTGACTACAACTCTCCAGATCCCTCACTGAATCCAGAAAAATAACTTTTTAATGCACTGTTCTCAATGTATCATTTTCTTTCATTTTGATTAAAAAGTAAGACTCTTGATATTTCTTCTATCACGAAGAATCTCTTGCTGCCTCTAATGTTCTAGTCAGTAGAAATGAAAGCAAAGAAATCATTAGCAAGCACTTGGAGAGTTCTTACTTTAAAAAAAATCCTGAAATTGTTTAACTTAAAACAGTTTAAATCTGGCAAAATGATTTCCATTTAGGTTTTTGCACTTCACATACTACCCTGCCCTGATTGTCTACTAATATTTCCTTGGGCCTCCACTTGCCCACATCATTTTTGGCAAAGAACATGCTCCAAAAGTTGTTGATCTGGGTGCTCCTATTCAATTTGGTTTTTATTCCACATTCCTGATTATTTCTGGTCACTGCCGTAGCCACTTTTGGATGGAGAGTGGTATACAAATGTTTTAAATAAATTAATTAAAATTTTTAAAAAATCCCCGCTATGTTTTTAAGTCTGTAAGCTTTTAGAGAAATTGAAAAAGCACTGTAGACATGTTGCAAGTTATATAAATGAAACTGTTTTCTCTTCGGAGCTGTGCTCCTTTGCAAGAGGTATAATCCTGGCCTAGATCCACTAGAGCTGTAACTGAGCAGTCACTTGATTTTTCAGCTCTTCTGGCATCAGGCTGTGGGTAGAACTATGTGCTTTCCTTACTAATGTGGTTCTTTTTAACCAAACTATAAATTGCTGTAAATTGTGCCTTTAATTCCATTCTGTTTTAATTCAGTTCTATTTTCCTTTGTTCTTATATTGTGTTTGAATTGTGCTTTTTATGGTATATTAATGAGAGCCATTATGAGGCCTAGTTTGAGGGAGAGGGTCACAATATAAATCCAGTCTAATAAATTATTGGATTGAATGCTAACAGATTAAAATTCAGACTTTTCCAAAGATTAGTCTTCTTCCATGTCCTTCATATTCATGGCCCAGTGTCTGCTTTGACCTCTGGGATTCTTCTTGAAGACAAAGATGACCTTGTAAAAAGATGCAAGAGAGAACAAAAATAAAGCATCCGAGATCTTAAATGTATCAGGAGAGGACTGCATACGTTAGCTGCTTCTTTCACGGATTCCATTTTTTGAATGAATGCAGCTCATTTGAATCTTAGGCGGGTGCTGTAATTTAGATGCCACTCCACTTCTAGGAGGGAAGTTGGGGGAGTCTCTCAAGCAAGTTCTGATGGAAGCAAAACATAAGGGTGACTGTTATGCTTCCAGGTCTGTCTTTAGGTGAGAGTTAGTGAATATGTAGCCTTCTGAATAGCTCCCATCTGCATTGGTCAACACAGCTAGCAATGAGGGACAGTGTGTGTTGTGGTCCAACATATGGAAATTTGCACATTCCCTGTAGATCTATGGTGAGCAACTTTGGTAGTTTTGGAGGTCAGTTTTGTCTTTCTGAGACTCCATGTAGACTATGCCTCCACAACTGCTATGCTGTTGCATTTTTCACCAGGAAAAGAAAGGTAAGCATTTAAAGTAAGTCTTTTGCTTTGCTGAAATTTGACAGCATACTTTTTTCAAATGCTCTGCCCCCCCCCCATTTACCACTGAAATTCAGTGACATTATTTTCAAGCAAGAGTACCTTTGTAGGAGTGTCCAAATGGCTAATGGGGCTGCATGGGCAATGTGTTGCCCAGTCCTGCTTTACTTTAAGGTCAGGTGGGAATAGAGCTTAGAAGCCTATTGCCCCATACTCTTAACAGCAGAGGATGTGCCCAGCAGCCAACATCTGTGGGGACAAAAAGCAATATCTGTCCCAGAATAGTTCAGTGAAGACTGAATATTTGCTTTTTTTTTTAATTAAAATAAATTTTATTATGTATATACAAAACAAACAATCTCACAACACTAAACAAAAACACTCACATATAAACACCCACAGACAGTAAAAAAACATTCTGAACAGACAAAACTATTTTACCTAACTCAACATACAAACAAGTCCTAACTCTATTTCCTAACTAAACAAACAAAAAAACAAAAAATTAAAACTTAATTGACTTCTTCCATCTTACCAATGGGTGATACTGAAGGTTACTTTCTTCTCAAACTCCCGCATTTCTTTTTATATTCCATACTTTTTACTGCAAATAACATTCTTCCATTTGCTACAATCTTATCCAAAATCTAACTGAAATAATTCATTTAATCTCACTATAATACTTCTAACCTACCATTTTATTTAACTTTCTTACGTATTTAATTGATTAATCAATAAATATTTTATATCTTAAATTCGTGTCGCATACATCCTCAACCTAATCATATAAACCTATCAAGGCATGAACTCCCCAATTTTCTATCCACATAGTGTCTAATACATCCCACTCATGTCTAAAACTATCCTTACTTTTATTTTGTAATTTTAAAGTTAATTTGTCCATAATTGCTAATTCATACAATTTATCTACCCAGTCTTCTATTACTGGGGTTTGAGTATTTTTCCAAAATGTTGCAAAAATTATTCTTGCTGCGTATAACATATACAACAGGATTCTTGAATATTTCTTCTTACCTTTTGATCTATTCCATTCAATATATTCAGGAGATATATTTCTGGTCTCATATGAAACTTCACCTTCATATACTTTTCTATATTTTTATGAATTTGTGTCCAATACTCTTGAGCTTTACTACATCTCCACCACATATGAAAATAGTTACCTATACCTTGACATTTTCAACACTTAATTAAATTTTTATTTTTGTATATATTCGAAATTTGAGCTGGTGTAAGATACCATCTGTAATATTGTTTAAAAAAATTTTCTTTCAGGTAATTACTTTTAGTAAATTCTTGATTGTCTTTCCATACTTTTTCCCATTGTTCTAACATTATAGGATGACCTATATCTTGCGCCCATTTTGTCATATTACTTTTAATAACTTCCCCTTCTAATTCTAACCCTAAAAGAATTTTATAAATTTGACTTAAAGGTTTTTTTACCCCTGGCTTCATTATTAGATCAAATTCATTATCCTCCATTGTAATCCCTTTTTCTTTTATATCCACTTTGAATTTTGACCTTAATTGTATATGTAGAAACCAATGCGTAGTGAAACCATCTCTGAGTAACTCTTCCCTACTTTTCAATTCAATATTAGGGCCCGTTTTTTTAAGAATATCTTTGTAGATTATCCAATTTCTTGACTTTATCTTCTCCAGACGGTAAAATGCCTCGTGTGGGGAAACCCAATATGGTAATTTTGTATATAATTTTTTCCTTACCTTTAACCAAATCATTAATAATGCTTTCCTAACAAAATGGTCCATAAATATCTTATTATTTTTCTGTTTATCATACCATAAATAAGCATGCCAGCCAAAATAAAGGTTAAAGCCTTCTAAATTTAATAATTTTGAATTTTTTAATGTTACTCAGTCTTTCAACCAAACTAATATTGCTGCCTCATAATATAGCTTTAGGTCTGGCATGCTTAATCCCCCTTTCTCTTTCACTTCTTTCAGATATTTCATTTTGATTCTCGGCTTTTTACCATTCCAGATGAACTTACTCAAATCATATTCCCAGCTTTTGAATGGTTTTTCATTCACTATAATAGGTATGTTTTGAAAAAGAAACATCATCTTTGGTAGAATACTCATTTTAATGACCGCGATTCTCCCTAACAGTGATAACTTTAATTTTTTCCATTTCTCTAAATCTTTTTTGACTTCTCTCCATATCTTTTTATAATTATTATCGAATAGGTCTGAATTATTTTTCGTTATCATTACACCTAAATATTTAACTTTTTTTGATATTTTAATACCCGATTTTTCTATTAATTCTTTTCCCTGTAAATATGTCATGTTTTTCGTAATCATTACTGACTTTTCTTTATTAATTTTAAACCCTGCTACTTCTCCAAATTTTTCCACGGTTTCTGTCAAAGTATTCACACTAGTTAATGGATCTTCAAGAATTATTACTAGGTCATCAGCGTAAGCTTGTGTTTTAAACTCATTTTCCTTTATTCTTGTCCCTTTGATCTCCCTATTGTTCCTTATTTTATTAAGTAAAATTTCCAAATATATTATAAAAAGTAATGGTGATAACGGACAGCCCTGTCTTGTACCTTTAGTAATCATGAATTGTCTAGTAATATCTCCATTTATTATAAGACTTGCTTTTTGTTCATCATATATAGCTCTTATCCATTCTTTAAATTTTTTGCCAAATCCTATTCTGCTAATTACCTCTAACATAAATTCCCAATTAACCTTATCGAAAGCTTTTTCTGCATCCAAAAAAATTAAAGCTACTTCTTTTTGATTACATTTCTGATAGTATTCTATAATATCCAATATTATCCTAATATTATTTCTTAAATATCTTCCAGGTAGGAATCCATTTTGATCCTCTTGGATCCAATCTATCAGGATCTTCTTTAATCTTTCTGCTAAAACAAGGGCAAAAATTTTATAATCGATATTCAAAAGAGAAATTGGTCTATAATTTCTTTTATCAGCTTTATCTTTACCTTCTTTGGGGATTAATACAATATTGGACTCTTTCCATGAATTTGGAAATTCTCGATGTTTAATAGAGTTTAAAACCTGGTAAAGTAAAGGTATTAACAAATCTTGAAATGTTTTATAATATAAAGTCGTAAATCCATCTGGCCCCGGAGCTTTTCCCGGTTTTAATCTCCTAATTGCTTCTTTTATTTCTTGTATCGTAATTGGGCTGTCTAATTCCTTTTTTTGGGTTTCTGTTAATTGATTAATTTCAGTTTGTTGCAAATAATCTAAAATTTTCTTTTCTTGTTCTACTCTGTCAAAACCATATTTGTAAAATTCTTCGAAATAATCCACAAAGATATCCTTTATTTTCTCTTGTTGATTATATATCGTCTGTCCTTCTCTTAAGCCTATAATATTACGTTTTTCTTTCTCTTTTTTAACTTTATATGCAAGCCACCTTCCGGGTTTGTTAGCTTGTTCAAAATATCTTTGTTTAATGAATTTTAAGTTTTTTTCCATCTCATCTGCTAATAATGCTGCTAATTGATTTCTCAAAATTTTAACTTCTTTTTGAATTTTTTTGTCCGATGGTTTCATTTTTAATTCATATTCTTTTTCTTGCAATTTTTTCTCTAAAAGATTTTCTTTCTGTTTTTTACATTTATTTACCCAGGCCTGTTTGTTTATAAAAAAACCTCTCATTACTACTTTAATTGTTTCCCACACTGTCTGCGATGTTTGCCCTTTATCCACATAATTTTCTATTAAACTTTTTATTTCTTTTTTTGCTTCCAGAACTATATCTTCATTGTGCAATAAACTATCTTTTAATTTCCAATTAAATTTATTTATTCCAAATTGTAGTGAGATTCTTATTGGGCAATGATCAGAAATTGTCCTAGACAGAATTTCCATTTTTGTTATATTTTTTATCATTTCTGATGACACAAAAAACATATCTAATCTTGACCAGCTTTTATGACGGTCTGAGTAATAAGTATAATCCTTTTCCTCCCCTTTTATTTTCCTCCATACTTCCTCTAGTGAGAGATAATCTAACAATTCAAAAAAGCTTTTAGGTAGTTTTCCCTGATTTCTATTCAGCTCATCATTTACTTTCGAAGATCTATCTAACATTGGATTTATGACCCCATTCCAATCCCCCAACAAAATCATTCTATTACTCCCTATCTCTAATAATCTTTCCAACAAATTTTTATAAAATTTACTTTTATTTTCTAATGGGGCATACACTGCCACTACCAACAATTTAATATCTCTAATATTTACTTCAACTGCAATAATATGTCCTAAATCATCACTATATATTTTTCTTGCTACATGTGTATTTTTTATATAAATTATCACCCCCTTTTTTTCTTGTCATTTAATGAAGAAAAACATTGCCCTAATTTTAGAATTTTAATATAATTTGCATCTTTTTTCTTTATGTGAGACTCTTGAATAGCAATTATATCTAAATTAAGCTTCTCCAAATAATGAAATATACACCTTCTTTTATAAGGGGAGTTCATGCCTCGAACATTCCAGGAGAATATATTTATTCTCATTTTTTTTTATTAATTATTATTATTTTTTACTAACTTAAGAATTATTCTATTCTGTTTCTTCAGTTGTTTCTTCTAGTCCTTCTATTTCCAAATCTTGTAGTAAATCTACTTCTTCTTCAACTTCTTCCTCTTCTACTTCCTCTTCCACAACTTCTCCTTCTTCTTCTTGATCAGTTCCTGAAGTTTCTTCTTTTTGTAGTTTCACTCTTTCTCTTCTCAGTTCTTTCTTTGAATCTTCTTTTACTTGTTCAGCTTCAGTGGGTGGTATTCTCTCTGTCAAATCCGATCTGGTTAGTTCTTCTTTATTCTTCTTCCAAAAATCTCTCGCTTTCATTGTTGAATTTAACACATGTCTTTTTTGTTTCCATATGAATGAGATCCCTTCAGTGCGTTCCCACGTATATCTTATTCCATGCACTCTCAACTGTTGTGTTAGGAAACTGTATTCTCTTCTCTTTTTCAGGATTGCTGGGTGAACATCTTTATAGATTTTAATTTCTGTCCCTTCCACAACCAGTCTTTTCGAATAGCTATTTTGTAGGACCACGTCCTTTACTCTCTCTGAGGAAATATACCACGATGTCTCGTGGTATATTTTTCTTCTTTGCCATCTCCGAATTTACTCGAAATATCCTGTCTAGTTCCAAGTCTATCTGTTCCGGAGTCCAACCAATAAATTGAACCAAAGGTCTAATTAATCTCTGATATAAATCTTCTTGTAGTACTTCTGGTAGACCTCTTAGCTTAATTGATTTACTCCTATTTTTAATGTCCATTATTAAAGTCGCTCTTTCCAATTGTTGTGTTCATTCTTCCATCTTCATTGATTGGGCCTCCATCACTGTTGTCTTTTCATCCATCTTTTTCACCTTTTCCTTCACCGATTTTAGCTCTCCCGAGATATCATCTAATTTTGTACTGAAGGTCTCCAGTTCTTTTTTTAAGTCCAATTTTATTTCATTTCTCATATGCTTCATTTCATTTTTCATTTCTTTCATCTCACTTTTAAATGTTGAAGTTAATTTCTTTATTTCTTCTGCTATATCCAGTCCCACCATTTGTGCTGTGCTTTGTTGTTCTCCTGTAGCTAGTTTCATCTCCATACTGGGCAGTTTAATCTCCGTGGAAGCTCTTCTCTGCAACAGAGTCTGGATTTGCGTTTGCGCTCCAGCCGCCGCTTTTCTTTTTCCAGCTCCCATCATTTTGAAACGTAGTGGTTTAAATTCTTTTTTTATTATTATTAACTTAATCTTCTATCTCTTCAATAAACTATTATTTATTATCTATCAATTAATTAATAAATTACCCCTTGATTTTTTCTTTCTTTCTATCTATCTATCTATATATATACTTCCTCCTTATTTGACTTATTAAACTAAATTATCAAAATTAAGTTTCTTTTATAAATTTCTATTTTAAGCCTTTTCTGTTTTGTTACTTAAATACTCACTTAATATTTATTCTTCCCTTCTACTTCTTTTTCTTTCTTTCTTTCTTTCTTTCTTTTTTCCCCCCTAACCACCCAGCAGATTAATATGCGTTAACTTATGAGCTGTTCAACACGTCCTCAAATATTCAATCTAATGAAAAAAAAAAACAATATCTGTTACCAATAACTTGTTGTCTCGCTAGATGATTCTGAGCAGCTTACAGCATATGGTGAACTAATAAAACAAATCAAGAAAAATCAGTATTACAAGAAAAATTAAGCAGTGAAGATATATAGTTTACAATATTATCACATTTCAATAATACTTTATATTACCAAATATATATTTTCCCAATCCTTGATCTAATTTCCTCCTCCCCTTTAATGTCTTTTACTTATCTTGAAAACCCCCAGACATAAATCCAAATGTCCTCCCCCCCCTTTTTTTTCCTCTTCCCCTTCTTCTTCCCTTCCCTCCCCTATCAGACTTGTTATTTTTTTTTTAATACCCAATAAATTCTTACACACAATTAAGCACACTTAATACATAATTAATAAATACCCCAGGAAAAAAGATGATTCTATTATATTAATACCACTAACAACAACTTAAGTTAAATTGTCTGATGTTATTCTGGACCTCCAAATCTTCTGTTAATGGCGGAATTCCACTCTCGTTTCCTTCTTTCCGTCTCTCACCATCTGTCTTAGAGTTCCACTTCAAAATTGACTTTAAATAAGTCCTATAGCCTTCAAACTTGCATTTTCTTGTTCTCAAATTCCAATCTCATCAAACTGTTCTCTCAATGTCTTCCAAAGTCCTAAATACTTTCGCTTCCTTTTCTCACTTTCTCTCACTTTCTCTCACTTTCTTTTACGATCTCCATTCGTCACACCTCTTCCACATTCCTTCTTTGCAGCCATTATTAGTATAAACACTCCTCCATTTTTCTCTGTCTGTTCTGTTCTCGAAATCCACCACACCACGTCAGATTTTAAATATTCTGAGGTCCAATTGATATTTAAAGTACTCAATATTTAATTTTAATGTTTGATCTTAAAAGTTGCAACAATCTGAGATAGTTATTCTTCCCTTTCCATAAGTGGCGTCTCTGTAAATTTTCTCTCACCGCTTCACTGTTTCAAACAGTCTTCAAAAAGAGAAACAGTATTACTTCTATTTCTCATAAATGCTTTCTTTAACATTTATAGTCCACTCTACAACTTATCTCATCCAACTTCTTCTTTTAAAAGTCCAGTCCAGTTCAGTCAACTTTGTCAAATCAGGTTAAATATGTCTTCGATCCACGTAGTTAAGTTCCAAACAACACTTTCTCTCATTCAAAAGCCTTCATTCAATACACGATCACACATCCCGGACTTCCCCACCCCCGGGATTTGTCGCTCTTTTCCAAATAGAAGTCTGGTTTAGCTCTCCCCTCAGTAAAAAGTTCGTCGGGTCTCAACTTACCCAATTGGTTTTATAACTTATATTTCTGAAAGCTGTAATAAAAATATCGGTGGTGCCGCGGCTAGCCGATCCCGGCCGCCCAGCGAGGTTATGGCGGCTCTGCGGTCCCCTCTGCCTTACTTGTCGTTGTCTTTTCTTTCCTCCGATCTTCCACTCCGGGCAGGATCCGGACTCCTTCGAGCCTCCTCCATGTCCCCCTATAACTAGGGATCAATTTCCTCCGAATTTTCTATCTTTTCGAGGAAATACCGACCTCGCTTTGGCACGAAATCCACCAACCTCGTGGATTCCGTCCGATCGCCGCTAGCCTCCACCGGAAGTCTGAAGACTGAATATTTGCAGTAATCATGGAATGTCTTTTTGCTTGTAAGAGGAATATGAAAGTTTGGAAGTATTGTTGGATGCCCCCTTTGAATTCCTTACAGTTCATAGTGTGCTAGAGAAGCCTATTTTCCAATAGTGTTGAGTGGTTGGGTGTATGAATATATTGCAACACTCTGTTGTAGCTCCTGCTTATCAGTCAGAAGCTGTCTCTCATCCACTTGGTAAGGAGAGCAACTGCCTCTACAGTTACAAAAGGAAAGCCTGCATCTCAAATGAACCCTCCTTTGAATGAAAAATATTATAGCAGATTGTATAAGCAGGGCATTCTGGCCCCATCTGAGTTAATTGGGTCACTATGGTATGTCTCTTTCAGGAAGTAGGTGTGAATGGAACACTAGTCTCACCACAGTGGTTCATTGTGCTTCTCTGATGCATGGTGGGGAGTTTGGGGGTTTCTTTTGGGGGGGGTGGGGGGTTCTGGCTACACCCCTTGTATTCTAAAGTATTGCATGTTTTCATCATCATTAGTTTTAGGGTCTCATACAGCTACAGTGTCTCCAACCCTGAGAGGGTGACCCCCACAACAAAAGCCAAAGGCTTCTGTGAACTCCACTTCTAATTAGTGGAGGGGAGGGGTCACTGTCTCAAGATGTCCTGTTTCAACTAAGCAGAATTACACTTTCCACTGTAAGAACACAGGAATGCCACATTGCTGTCTATTAGTTTGGCACCAAAGCTTTTGATAGTGAACCTAGTGGTCTGTTACCACTAAGAGGGACTCCACTGTTCGTTTTATTATACACAGCACTGCAATAGGAAGGAGTAACCAATGTATTTCAAGCCCATAAGGAACTGACAAATTCACATTTAAATCATATGTCTATGTATGTATACAAAATACTACTGATTGGCGAGAACCATAATGATCATATTTTCTATTGTTAATACATTCCTTGTTTGCACTGTCCAATCACCTTAAATAGGCACATCTCTTTACTAGTTATCTTTTCTCAGATTCACTTAAGTCTTTATATAGCTTTCATGGAGATGTAATTCTTCGCTAAGTTTTGTCTCAAAGGTAGCAATGAGTAATTTCAGCAACTATCTTCCTCTTGGAAGAAAATTTTAGAAAACCAAGCAGTTTTTGAAGGCTATTTACAATTTGGGATTTATTCTGGGGGGGAAAATGTAGAAGTCAGCAATTTCTGTGCAGGAAACAGCCTTTTCTTCCTTGGAAAATAAAATATTTTCTATTTTCTGCACAGAAAATGTTGTAATTGGGGATTTATTCTGTGTGAAATTCACACATGCTTTTTTTTCATAGAAAAAAATTATTTTCTGTGCAGGAAATAATATTTCTGCATGGAAATTATATTTTTCAGGCAGAAAAGCCTATTTCCTGCAGAGAAAATGCTGACTTCTGCACAAAACAACTTGTGAATTTTGCACAGAATAAGTCTTGAACTGCAAATTCTCATCAGTCCAGGATTCTTCTTGTCACAATTTGTCAACACCCAAAAAAGCATATATTTTTTAACCATTTTTTGAATATTCTTTCCATCCCTAGCCTTTCACAGGTCACACTGGGCATGATGTGAGCTCTGTGTACAGAGTCTCAAACATATTTATCTTTCGGAAAAAGCAGCTGTTGTGGATCTGAGAAATGGAGATAGGGAATGCCATACGCAGAACTTCCATATCATGCCCAGTTTGATCCACAGATGCCTCACTCCTTCCTTCCATCTGCTTGTTTATTAGTGTGCACATCAGCAACCACAGACCTGCAGTCTAAAAGGGAACTCCTCTGAAACAGATTTCTACTGTTTTCACATAGCCCACGTGTGAGGTCAGGTGGGCAGCCCTGTGGGACACTCTCTGAGCCTGTGAGCCTGATTTCTTTTTTAACACAGGAAGAGGCACCAAAATGTCCTTTGGTGCCTGAGTTTGGTCTTGTCTCAGGGTCTGACTCTGCTTGTTTCTCCAGGGAGGTCACAGCTGGACAGCTGTATCGGTATCAGGTGCAGGCTGTGGCAGGAGCCACTGTAGGAGAAGCTTCCCCTCCTCTGCTCCATGTCCATGGCTCTCCCTTTTGTGGAGATGGAAAAGTAAACATGTGAGTAGCCAAGATTTAACAATGCCTTTTGGAGTGTTTTTTGAAAAAGGATTGTTATATTGAGTCAACATCACAGCTTGGGAAACTTTTTTAAAATAAGCTCCCAGAATCCTCCGCTAGCATGACCAGTGGCCATGCCATCTGGAGGCAGGTTGAGAGCTGCAGTCCAAAGAAGTAACTTTGCCCCACTCTGGATGACAGTTTAACTGTTACATACATCAAATTTTGCTTTCCATCTACTTTATCAAATGAATAATACAAAAACTTTAATAGCATGTTATTTGGAATATGTATACCCTCTCCCCTTATTTTCCTCTTGGCTCCCTTAGTGTATCTTGGATATCTTTACTTTTTGGAATTGCTAGTACTGATTGGGTGAGCATTCAGATATACCCAAATGTACATGGGACCAGTTGCTTTGCCTCTAAATGCCTGTATTGCTCTTTATTTTCAGTGAGATGTGCCACCCAATAGGCATCTCTGTTCTTTAACTAGTCCCCATTGCTGCAGATGGTTCGTGTAAGAGTTTGTATGTTCATTCACAGCACTTATCCCCCAAATGAAATTGGATAGAAGATGAGTTCAGTGTAATCTGCCTAAACCAGGTAGAATTGCAATAGCTATATTAGAAACTAAACCTGCTGGATTGTCATTGCCTTATAAATTATTCCTATTCATTTTATTAGATATTAGCCTACAGGATATTCAAAGCACTTCATATAATTTCTTTCAGTAGCCTTTAAAGATGCAAAACAATAAAGACAGACATATTAAAAGAGCAGTTACAGCAGCTTTTCTTCCCACTTTTTGCAACTTATATATGACAAACAGGCCATCAAGTATGAGTCCCATTTGTGGGAGAAAGGTGGAATACTGGATGGATGAGTGGAAGGACAGAAAGACAGAATTCTGGTTCAAATGTAAAACTTGTCCCTTCCCTCACATTTCAGATAGGCTGTTTGCCATTTAAAAATATTCCTGTGCTCATATTCCATTATACCATGCTAACATCTTAAAACAGCTACAGATTTGGTCCAGGTGGTTTCTTGGTCCAGTAAGGATGAGTTTGGGCCCCTGGACAATGACTCTTCAAACTCAAGGGAAACTGGGTCCTCCAGAGTGTAAGAAGCCACACTCCCCATAGAGTAATGCCCAAGAGCTGCGTATCTTAGGTGGAACCTCGGGCCACTTCCTAGTCCATGAGAGCAGAGAAGAATAAAGGCTCTAGCTAGACATGAGACCCTAAGACAAAGCACAAGGCTCCTGAGGTAATTTCATCATGAGTAGGTACTTTCTAATGAGGGATGGATCTCCATGACAGCAAACATCTGCTCAGTGGCCCATCCATGAACTATGGGCATGGGCTACTTTCACCAGTGGCATATCAGTTGCCGGCTAACAGAGCTCAGATTGACTTTCTTTGGACTTGTGATAGCTTAAGTCCAAGGTTTTTAAACTATCTGCTTTTTAAACAATTTTGCCATAAGTGGCTCCAGAATGTATCTTGTTGTGTCTTGTACTTCTTATTGTCCACTTCTACTTTTGGATTGCCTGATCTTTTGACTTTGGAAGCCCCTCATTTAGAACTGATGCTGCCAAGTTGGACTTCACTCTACTTTACAGGTTTCTCCAGACTGTCACCCCTGACAACCCCTTTCCATATTCTTATTCCTGTATAGTTGATGGGAGGTAACAGGTGATAGAGTCTTGCTGAAAGTTCTGTATTGAGTTTGCAGCATTGGGAGTATTTGAAATGGGTGAAGTTCGCAGCAAAGAGAGTACGGTATTTGAAGTGAGTGAAATTTCTGAGGCTCAAGCCCAGAAACGAATTTTAGGGATCTCTGTCTTCCACGAAGGAGAATTAAAAATTTTAAACCTCTGAATTCTTCACCAGCTCAGCTTAAAATTCAAACTGGAGATGTTTACTTCAAGATTTCTATTTCTTTTCTGGTAAAAAATTCTCTCAGAAAATGGGTGTGATAACCAGCAGCACATACCCTTATCCCAAATGTCTGCTGGGCAGAATGGGATTTCGCCTGAGTTCAGCGTTTTAGTATCTTAAGTTATGAATAATACCAGTGTACCTACCTTACAAGATTATGTGCTGACCACTGGTTCAATATTTTATTTTATTTTATTTTATTTTATTTTATTTTATTTATCACAACATTCTGTCTTTCTACACCAAGTTATTAAAGTAGTTCTAGAGCCTAGGAGCTGGCCTTGGCTCACTTTAAGTCCTGTCTGTCACCCTCAATGATATATTTATAGAAGATGAAGACAAGGCCCTAGGTACTTGAATCTGTGCTTTCGTTGCTTTCCATGTAACTCAAACATTGCAGAAAGTCATGGATTTTTAAGGCCATCAAAGAATGAAATAGCCTCATCACGAATATCTGCAGTATTGTACTCTTCAAGTGATTCCTGGTAAAGGCTGCAGGTACATCCAGGCTTAACTGAAAATTGCCCAGCTGCATGTTACTTCCACTTGCAAAGCAGATCTGCAGTCTCTTACTCTCTTCAGTCCATCTCACTCACTCACTTTTGGTGAGAGAAAGAGTAAGAGATTTTTCAGGAAACCTCCACCTGAAAATAGTAGATAGGAAGACCATCAGGGATTTGTTACCCAGGGCTTTCCTCCTGAATTTTTCAACTATGATAAAATGGTATATAAATGCTAAGAGATTTTGTTGTTCTTGTTATCTTCATAATCTTCCTAGGGCTTTTACAGAAGAATGTGATGATGGAGACTTGATAGATGGAGATGGTTGTTCTAGAACTTGTAAAAAAGAAAAAGGATTCCATTGTGTTGGTGAGCTGAGAAAAGCTAGCACACTTGTTCTCTTTTGAATGACTATTGCTTGTTTTACTCAGATTATGCCATAATATTGTCTTATTTGCATATACTTTTAAAATGCAGTATTTGAAGCTTTAAGAACCATGGAAATGAATTTTACCCACCCCCCGCACCCACCCCACTCCATATTACAGAAATGGGGGGAAGTTTGGTAATTGTGGGCCACGACATTGTGCTTTCAAGCTCTCTTAGTTTGTACATTTAGATTTCACCTCTGAATCAGCATCTTTGAGGTAAAATCTGTACATGGCAGTAGTAGCACCTGACACAGGATAAGTAGGAGATCTGTAGGAGATCTCCTCCAAGGTTACCCACATGTAGCCTAAGGTGTCGTAGCACCATCAATATTATTATTGCTGCCCCTACACCACTACCACTACTGCTGTTTCATTTATTTTTATAAACACTTCATAGAAATTTGAAAGACATATGTTCCTCAAATTTTAAATTTGAGCATTGACAAAACTCTATAGAGAAAGAATAAAGGGAGATTAGATGCTGTAAAAGAAATGTGTTTATAAAGGAGGATATCTTTATAAAAGAGGGCAAATGTATTGATACCATACTTTCCAATTGTTCCGGTTTGGCAGGGACAAACTGCTGCCCCAATTGGGATGTCTTCTGCTGTCCCAATTCCTCTGCTACTTTTAAAGTGTCTTGGGCCTGTTCTGCAGGATGTCGTTGTCCTGAACTGGGGATGGCAGAAGGACGGGACCTGGACAACAGTTCTGCATGACATCATCTGGGTCCTGTCCTCTCATCCTCAAGCAGCCACAAATTTTTGACAGGTTTTACCCATCAATGACCAGTGATTGCACCACCATCTTGTAATACACCCACGCTTACCTGGTGTGCAGAGGTCTTTAAAGCACAATGGCTGTGCTTCCTGCCCCAGTGCAGCCTGGGACAATACCCGGCTGTGCTACAGCAGGAAGAGGTGTCGTCATTGCACTTCCTCCATTCGTGGAGCCTGTGCAGAGGGGAGTGCTCCTATTGCACTCTCCTCTGAGCAGAGACAATGCCAGGACATGCACCTCAGGTTTCTGGTACAAGGTAAGCTGCTGAAAGGGCACTAGTTTTTCTCGCCTACTCCTACTTTTGACCTTTGTCCTTGACTTACTTCATTTCTTGCAAATTGCTAAGTGCAAAAGTAGTTTGTACTCAATTATGTCAGCAGGAAGTAGAGGATAGAGTGCCCTTCCCTTTAGGCTCAGGCAAAAGCAAATTGTTTTCCCTTCTCCTAATATTGGAACAGGACACCCTTTTCAGTGTGACTCCAAATAGCTTCTTGAGGTGAGCAAAAGGAATTAACACACCTTGTAAAAAGCAGGAGAAGTAGAGGGCCCTGTCAGTTAACATGGGCTGTCCTTGAGGAAATTCCCTTTGAATTATTTTGGTTTTACAATGATGTCTTCTTTTTTTCTTGTTGTTTTTGTTGTTATGCCATGTGCATATAGGCACACACACAGAGTATTGTATTTTTCGATATAAGTTTTTGTCTCTTGTGTTTTCAGGCTTTCCTAAACTCAATACGTACTGTATTCACCAACATATAAGATGCATCTGTGTATAAGACACACCACATTTATACATTGGCAAATACTATTTGCTGGTGTATAAGGCACACTGACATATAAGACGCACCCCATTTTCAAACAGTATTTTTGGGGAAAAGAAGTGAGTCTTAGGCCATTTCCGCACTAGGCTGTTTTAGCACTATGATTCCACTTTCAACATCCTATGGAATCCTGGGGCTTACAGTTTTGGGAGGGGTGGGCTGGCCGGCCCCTCCCGAAACTGCAAACCCCAGGATTCCATAGGATGTTGAAAGTGGAATCATAGCGCTAAAACAGCCTAGTGAGGAAATGGCCTTGTATGCCAACAAATACAGTAAATTCTAGGGTTTCTCAGGTTAAAATAGTTTTGTATATTCCTCCTCATTGATAACTCTTGCCCCCTTCTTTCCTGGTCACACTTTTGACCACATTCTAATGTTTTTTTGACCACATGTGTCCCCATTTGCTTTTGTGAAATGTTGGAGAGTATGTAATATGTTAATGGAAAGTCCCTTTTTTATTTTGAAAAAAAAATTAGAAAAATGTCAAATGGAAGAAAAGTGAATAAAAAGTTTAGAAATCTGTCCTTATAAATATAAAAACAAGAACAACAACAAAAATAAATATAATAGAAAGATATGGGAAGGTTAGAAAGATTTCAGATCTTTTAAAGAATAAAAGGGAAAATATGTCATAGCTTAGAAAGGTAGTTCCAATTCTAGGCAAAAACTGAGAGAACATGAAAGTGGATTGCTTCAGGGTTGGATCCAAACTATGTATATTTGGATCCGAACGTGCCTTATTTTGTTTTGAATGCAATTCTGTTTGCCAATAGCAGGTCCACCTTCCCCTTTAATTTTATTTTGCAGGTGAACCAAGTATGTGCTATGTCCATGATGGTGATGGCATTTGTGAGCCATTTGAGAAAAGCAGCAGTATTGTGGATTGTGGCCTCTACACCCCCAAGGGGTACACAGATCAGTGGGCATCAGAGGCCTATGCCTCCCATCAGGATGAGAAGGCCTGCCCAGTCTCCTTGGTGACTGGAGAACCTCTTGTGAGGGTGAGAAAAGGGCTTGTCTGTGTGTGTATGAACCTTCCTGTTATTTCTGCGTGAAGAACACACCCCAGATCATAGTTAGCTTCCCAGGTCTGTCAATTAGTCACACTGTTCTAAACAGGGATGAATTGAATTCTGCAGGAAATATTGGTGAAGAAATTCTACTTCCTCAGGCATGACCATTCTATGAATTTTATCTATAAATATGAAGAATTCAACCCCATGCTAGAATACTTGGGAAAAATCCCCAGTCTTTTCTGTTGCTTAGGAATGAGATGGAGACACTTTGTGGGGGTATTCTTTTTTGTTGCTGTTGTTCAGTTTCCCTTGTATCTTTTTAATTTCCTTATTTCTAATATGACAAAAATTAATTTCTCCGAACAACCCTGGTAACTTCCGTTTCCACCCTACCCCCTACCTCCCACTGAAAATTCCTCTTTTCCAGGTGTGCAGTCCTCATTCACAGGGCACTCTGGAGAATCAGTCTCACTTGGCCTGGTTCCCTTGTGTGAGCCATGATGTTCTTGAAGATTCAGACGGAGAGAAAATGTTCTTAGATGACAGAGTTTGGCTCAAAGTAAGTGCTTTTGGCTCTTAGCAAGTTAAGAAGAAGAAGTAGATAATATGCGCTGCTGTTGTGATGGTGATGGCGGTCCTTCAAGTTGTTTCCAACTTATGGCAACCCTAAGGCTAAGCTATCATTGGGTTTTCTTGACAAGATTTGTTTTGGGGAAGCTGCCTCTTCCTTCCTGTGAGGCTGGGAGAAGGTTACTTGCCCAGAGTCACCCATGGGTTTTCACGGTCAAGCAGGAATTTGAATCTTGGTCTCCAGAGTTGTGGTCCAATGCTCAAACCACTATACCATTCTGGCTCTTGATAGCATGCAAAATTTCCCACAAAGATAAATGAGGTGAGCAAGGTTTGATTCTAGTGGTTGGTGTGCACATTTTGTTAGTCCTGGAGCAGTGCTTCTTTTCACTATCCTTAGTATTCCTAGAGATGTTTGTTTGAACAGAATTCTCTGTATTTTTCTCTTCAGCAGCAATTCTCAGAAGTGGATCTTGGAATTTGGATGTAATATTTTCAGCTCTAAATTCTCACATATTTAGTGTCTGCCCCCACGGGGCTCTAATTAATAAACACGCTACTCTCTAGGAATGCAATAAACAAAAAAAAAAACTGGGTGCTCCCCTGGTCCTCCCAAAGTGAATTTTGCATGTGCCGGTATATCTTTTAAGTCAGAACATCCCAAATATTCTTTCCAAATTTGCTGAAAATTCATTCAGACATTTATGTGCGATGCAGAGACAAAGAGAAAGAAATCTAATTTTGTAGAGTTATGACAAATCTTCCCCCCAAAAAGTATTTTTTTAAAAACACAAGTTGCCAGTATCTTTTAATGCCACTCTATTCTGTATGAACAAAACATAAAATAAAAATTAAAAAATTTGGCACGCCTCTAAGCCCCCTTCCCCATAAGCAGGATCTTGTGTGACTCTGTTGCAGTGATAATTTTTAGCTTATGTGCAGGGGCATCAAACAAGACTTCCCGTTGTTTCCCCTGATATTGGTGATGGCTCTTGATCCCCTAACTGAATGCTCCTACATTAAAATTAAAATAGCAAAGATAAATATAGGCAGACAGCATCACTTTGTCAGCTTATTTGGTAACAAGATGATGCTCTTCATTTCAAAAAGAGTGGAGACTGGAGAGGTGATGAAAGAACTCTGTGCTTGTGAAGTGCTGCCTGAATTAAAAATAATTTTTATAAAGTTGGAGGTGTTATGTGTGGAGCTTCCTGTTGATGCCAGGAGGCACCTTGCAAATATTGTTCATGACCTGCTCTTTAGTAAAATTCTAGGTGTCTGCCTTCTTAAAAACTTTTGACAGTACCTAACAAGCTTGACTACAAAATGGCTCTGTTTCAAATTAAAGATGATTTATGAAAGCGATCCAAGTTGAATCTCTCTTGGCTAGGCTGTTTTGTGTCAGTTAAAATTTCAACTATGCCCACATTTTTCTCTCTATTTGAAAGTTTACCAATACATTTGCCACTCCACTGACTCACTGAGTAGCAAAAATATTCAACAGTTTTATGAACAAACATAAAATATCCCAGATTGCCAAGCATCTGATTACAAGGGTGGTATGAAAAAGGGATCGGGCATTCCATATCTGTAGACCTATTACAATGTTGTCCATATCTGACAGCTATTAGCTTTCATTGCAAAGGAAGAAAAATCATGGGTCACAACAGAACTACAGAATGAATCTTTAAGAGAAATTTCTTTTCAGACACCAATGATCAAAGACCTATTAAATATATGGAATCCATTCACCAAACCCTCCTTACAGCCATGGAGTAGATGGTTCAAGAGGACAGCTCTGCTAATCTTTCCTCTAAATCTACATCCATCCTGATAAGATTAAGCAGATTTAAAAACAGAGTGTATGGGGCTGCACTGCTTATGATATTTTTTCACCAATGGCAAGACAATTTTAGATCAGCAAGTAAAAGAAGAGCTACATTATGTTCCTAGAAGATGTCTACAATTATATTGTTGTTAATTGCCATCAAGTTGAATTAGACCTATGGCAACCCTCTGAATCAGAGACCTCCAGGTCACCCTGTTGTCAACAGCCCTGTTCAGATCTTGCAGATTCAGGGCCGTGGCTTCCGTGATAGGGTCTATCCATCTATGATGTTTTCTCCCTCTTTTCCTACTGCCTTCTACCTTATCAAGCATTATTCCCTTTTCTAGTGAGTCATGTCTTCTCATGTTGTTTCTATAGTACAACAGTGTCAGTTTAGTCATCCTGACTTCTAGGGAGAGTTCAAGCTTAATTTGGTCCAGGACCCATTTCTTTGACTTTTAATCTGTCCACAGTATCTGTAGAACTCTTTCCCAGGACCACATTTCAAATGAGTTGATTCTCTTCCTATCAGCTTTCTTCACTGTTCAACTTTCACAACCGTACATACAAACTAGAAATAGGATTGCATGGACAATCCTAACTTTAGTATTCAGTGATAAACCTTTATACTTCACAATCTTGTCTAGTTCCTTCATAGATGCCCTTCCAAGTCCTAGTTGTCTTCTTTTTAAAGTAAGTTTTATTAAACATTTTCAAAGTGGATACAAACAAAACAGAAAAAGAACAAGTTACAAAAAAACAAAAACAAAGGTACAGACATTAAAAAAAAAATAAAGACTACTGAGAAAGAGATATACATTGGCTTTCCTAACGCACAGATTATTATAACTATATAAAAGAGCCAGCATGGTGTAGTAGTCTCAGCTTTGGACTACAGCTCTAGAGGCCAGAATTCAGTTCCCTACTTTGTCTTGGAAACTCACCAAGTGACCTCACATACATTCAGCCCCAGAAAAAAAGAACATGAGAGGTTTGTCTTAGTGCTAGTCAAAAACAACATGAAGGCATACAACAACAGTATAAAATAACTTCTGTACTTACAAGTACCATACAAATCCTTCAACTGCTACTTTTCTAAATATACTAATTGTCAAAACCTATGGTCAGCATATTGGACTTTTTTTCTCGCAAAAAGCCACCACTGATTTTTCTCTTTATCAATATCGTGAATTTATCCATTTCAGCAAGGACCAGTAATTTTTTCAGCCAGTCCTCTTTCACTGGAATTGATGTATTCTTCCACTTCTGTGCATATAATAATCTCGCTGCTGTGGTCATATATTGTAGTATTTTGGCATACTTCTTCTTCACTTGATCCTCTGTTAACCCCAACAAATATAGTTCTGGTTTCAACTGAACATTAACTTTCAAAATTTTATACATGATAGAATTATTTGACTCCAGAATTTGTTGGCCTCTCATAGGTTCACAACAAACAATAAAAAGATCCCGCTTGTTGCTCCCGTTTCCACAGCATGCGTTAGAAGACTTTTTGTGCATTTTGACCAATTTTTCTGGTGTCAAATACCAGTGATAACTGTAATGTGAATTTGATTCCCTTCAAGTATACTTTCTCTCATTGTTCCAACTATATATTAGAACCAACATTTTGTGCCCACTTTATCATACCATCCTTAACCAAATCTCTACTTTTAACAAAAATTTATACATTTTACCTAGCAGATATTCATCATCTGAGCACAATTGTTTCTCAAATTATAATTCAGTCAATTCAAATTCATACTTTTTTGTCCATTTTAAACCTTCCTACTATTTTTCTATAACAGAACCATTGAAAACTTTAAACTCGACATAAATTTTTCAGTTGATTTAATTCTGTAGTATCTTGATCAAATTCCAGAAGATCTTGATAAGTTGCCCATTTTCCCTGAGCTGTTATCTATTTCTCTCTCTTAACAGAGCCCATGGTGATAATTAAAATCTGCATTTTCTTTGACTTTATACCACAGATGACCATGTTATCCAAACCTCAGTTCATGCCCTTCTACATTCAACAATCTTTTGTTTATTAACATAATCCAGTCCTTCAGCCAAACCAAACAGCATGCTGAAAAATACAACTTCAGATCTGGTAATCCCAATTTTCCTCTTTGTTTAGCATCTTGTGAAGTTTTATATTTGACTATAGGTTTGTTTCCTTGCCATATAAACTTCAATAAGTTATTATGCCATTGCTTAAATAAACCTTGTTAGTCAAAATTGGTATGGTCTGAAACAAACAACATTCTCAGTAAAGCATTCATGTTGATTGCAGACATTTAGCCCAACAACGATAGTTTAAGGCTGGCCCATCTTTGCAAATCGATCTTAATATCATTCCATGTCTTGTTGTAATTCTTTTTCGACAACATACAATTCATGCTTAGTAATACCTAAGTATTTCACTTTTTTCTCAGTTTTAAATCTTGACTTATTCATCAGTTGTACTTGTTCCTCCTTTCTCATATTCTTTGTTAACATCATCATTTTTATTTGTTTATCTTAAATCCATCTCTCCAAGTTCTTTGAGTGTTTCCAACAACACTTCTATACAGTCAAGGATTCTTTAAAATAATCACTAGATCATTGGCAAATAGTCTTAACTTGTATATTTCCTTTTTTATTCTTATACTGTTAATTCTTTCATTGTGTCTTACTACCCTATTCAGAACTGCAAGAACTAATATAAACAATAAACCATAGAGTGGACACCCTTGTCTTGTCCCTTTTGAATGCTCTGTAGTTTTCTCAACTCATCATTAATCAAAATTTGTGCTTTCTGTACATTGTAAATTGCGTTGCTCTATGTGATAAAATTATCACCTAAGCTCATCTTTGCTAAAGAAAACTTCAACCAGA
The DNA here is from genome assembly GCA_948474755.1 of Ctenosaura bakeri. NCBI lineage: Eukaryota > Metazoa > Chordata > Lepidosauria > Squamata > Iguanidae > Ctenosaura > Ctenosaura bakeri. Next base: position 63,114 of record CAOLHI010004084.1, on the reverse strand, counting down.
AAGTTCCAATTCAGATTATCAAAAGCTTTTTCAGCATCTAAAAATATAATTGCCACCTGCTTCTCATTGTGATTATCTTAATATTCCAAAACTTCCAAGACACATCTGGTATTATCACATAACTGTCTTTTTGAAAAAATCCAGCTTGATTTTTATGGATAAAGTTTTGTAAGAGTCTCTTCAGTCTTTCTGCTAAAATAATTGTAAAAATCTTGTAGCCATTATTCAGTAATTAAATGAGTCTATAGTTCTTTGTCATAATTGGTTCTTGACCTTTCTTTGGGGTAAAGACTATCATAATCTCTTTCCAGGTCTCACATATCTTCCCCATCCATAAAACTTAATTAAATCATTTCTATAAAAGTAAAAATAACCATTCCTCACAACACTTGTAATACCTGGTGATAAACCATCTGTACCTGGTGCTTTTCTAGACCTGAGCTTCTTAATAGCCTCAACAATCTCACTCACTGTAATATGTTCATTTACCATCTGTTTTGTGAGTCTGAGGTCTCTGGCATATTTTGTTTGTCTAAATATTCATCTATCCTTGCTAATGAAGCCTGTTTTTTATATAATAATTTATAGTGGTGTTAAAATTACTTCCAAATATTTGTATTATTGCTTACAATCTCTTTCCCTTTTTGTATCTCCAAAGTTAACCTTTTCTCACTTTTCTCAGTTTGTAAGCTAACCACCTTCCAACTTTGTTGGCAAACTTGAAGTTCTTCTCCTTCACGTAGCATAACTTCTTCTCCATCTTGCTTACCATCACCACTGATAGTTGTCTATGTAATAACTTAATCTGCTTGTGCACCACCTTGTTTGTGGGGGACTTCTTGAACACTTCTTTGCTTCTTACCTCCAGTAAAAGAAACTGTATTTTTTTCTTGCCTCTTCTTTTTTTAATTTCATACTTTGTTGTATGAGGCTTCCTCAGTGGCATAGCTAGAGCTTTTGCCGCCTGAGGGTGGTCCCTGAGTTTACCACCCATCTCAATATAATTGAGGTGCCTTTAAAAATGAAACAATTGCATGTGATGGATTGTTAATTTGTCTTTTTATATAAGCTCTTTTCTTTCTTACATATTATCTTTTGCTTTGTTTGTATCTTGTGTTTTTATTTTAAAAAATGTTTTTTTAAAAAAAAGAAACAACTGCATGTGATAGTGGGAAGGGCACTAAGGGGGCAGAGAAAGAAGCCTCCATGGTTCTGTTGTCAGCTGCCATCCTGCAGCCTCCCCCTTCCCTTTCCCCTCCTCTGCCTGCCCTCTTCTCCCCAGGGCTCAGCTGCTCACCCCAAAGCAAGCAGGAGGAGGACCCGGCCAGGGAACAGGGGAGGGATGGCCGGGGAGGGAAGGAGTGGAATCTTTCTCTGGAATCTGACCCTTGTTTTGTTTTGTTTCTCTTGAGTATGTGAAAGAGCCAAACCTCGGCTGCTGGCCCTGTTGCTGCTCCTCCACCTCTTCCTCTTCTCCCCCAATCCCTTTTGCTCCTCCTCCCCCCCTCTCCATGCAGCACCTAGTGCAGTCTCTGGCTATGGACAGAGACTTCTCTTTTGTCTGTGTGTTGAGTAACATGAGCTGCATTCTTCCCATGAGGGCTCGTGGTTAGTGATGCAACTACAAATGTAGACACCTAAACAGAACTTATTAATACCAATAAGAAGGCGAGGGGCGGGGGAAGTGAACCAGCAACTGGACACTTTGTCCTTTGCTCTGAGATGGTGGCTGCGATGGTAACGGGAGCCTCTCGCCTCGCCTCAGCAGCTATGCTGCCAACAGTAAAGAGGAAAATAGCACCATGCCTATATTTAAAGTATCGAAATCTTATTTAATTTTCATCAGGTCTTTCTCTTGCTAACAATAGACTTAAAGATTAGAAGCAATAGTAATACACAAGTTCAAAACCCTAAAGTCATCAATTCACCCTCATTTTCCCTTAAATAATCCATTAGAAATCTCCATTCTGAGGTAAACTCTTCATCAGAATTTCTCTTTAGTTTAGTTCTCTTTAATTTACCTGACAGTTTATCCATCTCTACAATTGTCATCAATCTATTAAGCCTCTCAGCCTTTGTGAGGATCTCCATTTTCTTCCAATACCTTACATAGAACAAGTCTCGCTGCCAATGACATGCATTGAAGTAATTTCTTTTGTTGTTTATCAATATTAATATCTTCTCTCCAAATTCCTAATAAGAACAATTCAAGGTTCTTAACAACTTGACATTTCAAAGTTTTTGAACCATATTTTGTATTTCCATCCAAAACTTTTTAGCCTTATCACAGGTCTACCACATATGAAACAAAGATCCCGTGTGTTCTTGACATTTCCAATAATTATCCTTCATATCCTTATGCATCTTTGAAAGTCTCTCAGGTGTCAGATACCAGTGAAACATCATTTGATAATAATAGCAAAGTCTTTAGCACTCGCATACTTAAATCTCCAGGGGTCCACCACCCCCAGATTCTCCATTATATCAAAAAATGCATTTGGGAGTTTTCTTTGTCTAATTTTAATGCTTTTCTCAGAGGAACTATCCATCTGTTGAGAAATCACACTGCAATTCTTGTATGAGTAACTCAGCTACTTATCCATTAACTTTTCATAAAAGACAGCCTTATTGTCTGTGGGTGCATAAACCCTTGCCATTAAAAATTTGATCCTATGGTTATCAATTTGAATCCCACATACCTACCCGTCTTGTTCTGTTTCAGCTGATGGCCAAAGCTTTTTCACTGTATAGACTATGTCTGACCTTAGAGTTATTTCTCACACACAAAAAAGGCATTTCTAATAGCAGACTTATATTGCAAACTAGTTCTGTGCAAAGGCAGAAAGACATTGTGTCTCCCCCTTCCCCTGCCCTGAATAGGCTAAGCCCATGCAATCACTTGTTGAATGGTGCGTCATCATATAGATAATTCCAATTGATTCATTGGGCCTACTCTAGTCAAGAATAGCAAGAGCATTTAGGCCTCAGTGTGTCAAACTCTTTGTTGCCCCCATCCCTGGTAGCCTAAAAAAAGTAAATGTACACTTCTGGCTCCAGACAACTAGTTTTCAGCCTTCATAGACCTACAGAATTCTGAAACATCAAAATGAACTGTCTTCATCAAGGGAAAGGTGTGTTCATGACAGCCCTCTCATTCTCATGCCCTGCTTCCAGAGCATGGACTCTGACTCAGAGTCTGAAACGGAAGGCATGCCAGGGCCTGCTGTACAGAGAGAGGCTACAGTGCTGGAAACAGAACAGGGGAAGGTGCCAGCTCCAACAGAGAGTCCTGTCTCTTCAGATATAGAAGAACACTTACCTCGACCCAGCCTCACAGTGCACAGGCATCAACGAGAGAGCCAGTGTCACTTTCTTAGGTTTTATAACTGGCAAGAATCAATCAAGTCTTAGCTGCGCTAGGCTTGGGACTTATTTAGCTGGCATCCTTGCCCGCTAGGAGTTGTCAGAACTTATCTGACCTGCTACCTTGCTGGATGCCTTGACGAATGCTTGGATTGACCTTGGACACTCTCTTGCCAGGAAACTCTGCTGGACTTTGTTTATGTTGGGCTTTATTTATGACTCCTTGCTTACTGCCTGGAAGTAAGTAACAAGCTGGGAGATATTCAGTTTGTTTTGTTTGATTTATCAGCTATGCCAGCACTGAGATAGGACACGCATTATTTTCTTTAGTGGTTCATGTTACCAGTTGAAAAGCAGCCTCTTCCTGTGAGCTTTAAGATTCATTCAACCTGAGAAGCTAATATATTTTCAGGCTTTTTCTCATGAATATCCCTGCCTTTGAGAGGATCTCTATGTTAGAGAAGGTTGTCCAGTTATGAGACTGCACAGAAGAGAAGGAACTGATATTCATTAAGGGAACACACTATGTGCTGTATGATCTTCTGTCTTGCATCTGGCCTTCAACTGTTAATTAAAATTTTTGCTGATGAGTAGAAGGAAGCATTTCCCCATATCTCTTTCTCTCTCCCCACCCGCCCAAGCTGAGCGGCTCAAAAAAATTCTGAGATACTTTGTGCAGGGCTAGCACTCATTATGTGACTGCATAGGTTGACTACTGAAAAAAAAATCAGTAAGAGGTTAGCAACTTGCATTTCTAGGCAGTTGTCCTACCACAGCTAAAAATGACTGATAGATCTATTCTTCAACTAATCATCATGACTTTTGTGTTTGCTACCCCTTCTCCAAAGGCTTAGAAAAGTTACTTTTTCAAACTACAGTTCTGGCCAGCATATTTCCCAAAAAGTAAACTCTGCCAAGCTTTGCTTTCTCCTCACTCTTAGTTCCTTTGAGCAATTCTGCTTTTCTCTGTCGTAAATGCTAGGGCTGTTTTCCTACATTTGCTCCTTAGCTGCAACAACAAAGAAGAGTGGTCCTTTCTATACCACTTGAGGGAGTTTCACTTCCCACTCTTCACCAGAGATCAAAGTGCATTCCAGATTTATTGCATTATGCGGTCAATTCCCTTCCTTCATGGATGTTTTTATTAAAAGCTCATTTCTGGCACTACTTGCATACTTTATTATTTTCCATCTATAAAATTATTTATGACCAAGTAATAAAGATGTCAGTTTCTCCCCTCTCTGCCCTCTTTTATTTTATTTATTTAAAATATTTTATGCAATCCTTCATCCTATCAGGATTCAGGGCAGTGTAACGTAAAACGAACATGAAAAAAAAGAGAGAGAGAGAGAGAGAGAGAGAGAAAACAGCAAAGAAGATGTTAAAATGGATTAATTTTTTTTTAAAGAAAAAACAGCATAGTCCTGTGAAAGTTTTCCTGGAAGTATGTACTATTAAGCTCACTGAGACTTATTCTCTAGTAGATCTCATCTAATCTTGGAAGCTAAGCAGGGTCATTTCAATGAATACCAAGTGCTGTCGGCTATATTTCAGAGGAAGGCAATGGGAAACTATCTCTGAGTATTCCTTGTCTAAGAAAACCTCATGAAATGGATGAGGTTGGCATAGCTTGACAGGTGGCTTCAAGGCAGAGACACATAGTCAGGTAGACAGACAGAAAGACAAACAGATGTGTACACACATACACATGTGTGTGTTATATGTGTGTGTGTGTTTCAGATCTAGAAACAAATCCCATTAAACTCAGAAGAATGCCTGAGTTGACATGGATAGGCTGCACTTTGAATCAGGAAAATCTATCAAAATGCTTGGATAAATAAAAATATTTACTGGGTTAGAAAGCTGGATTCAGAAGAAGGAAAAACTAGAGCTGCTGGAGACTTTAGAGGTATAAGTGTCATTCTGACGCCCTTCTAAAATTGTGTTGAGGAGTGTGCGGCTCTCCATTTCTTGGTCTACCTCAGCCAGCATAGTCAATGTTGAAGGATGATGGGATCTTCAGTTCAGTAACATTTGAAAGGCTTCACTTTGTTGGGAGTGGCAATCTTTGCATGCTTAATTAACTGGCTAGTTAGTTTGCACGTTTATTGTAGGCATAGAGAGATAGCCTAAAGAAAACTTCCTGTTTGTTTTGGGCAGCACTTCTTCCTCCAACACATACACATTCTTTGTTCTGTGAGTAGGATTGTCCTGCACTTTTTATACCTTATGGTATGAGGTATAAGAGGCTGTAAGTGGAAACACATGAAGGTAATTCTAAGAATCCTGAAGATGGCAGGGCTATAACAACTAGTCCTTGTTATAGGTGATGAGACACAGCTTTTCCGTGCTACTATGGCCTGTCCTTTTCCTGCCAATAAGACATGAGTTAATTCCTTTTTTCCCTTCTTGTACTCTACCATATATTACTTTACAAATACTTAATTCCTAAACTTTTATTCTGTTGCATGGTCTCAAATAACTGGTACCACTTCTCCTGAGGATTGCAAACAGAATTTGCGTCCTCAGTCTAATAAACTGGGCACATAAGCGTATTAAAATGTTACTAATGTGTAAAACAAGAGGATTTTAGGACTTAACTCATGAAGCTTTATCCTCTTGTTCAGTATAATAAAAGTCTATGAGCTTCACAGAATTTCTGGACTGTGACATTTGTGCAGGGGTTTTTTTTTTTTCAGGAAACAATAATAGTATTCATATATCAGTTTAGTAAATGTTTAATGCTTTGGAAGAATGTCTTGTCGAGGGAGGTACTGGTACCACTCTACTCTGCTTTGGTTAGACCCCATCTTGAATACTGTGTCCAGTTCTGGGCACCCCAATTCTAGAAGGATATTGACAAGCTGGAGCAAGTCCAGAGGAGGGCGACCAAAATGGTGAGAGGCCTGGAAGCCATGCCCTATGAGGATAGACTTAGAGAGCTGGGTATGTTTAGTCTGCAGAAGAGAAGGTTAAGAGGGAACATGATAGCCATGTTTAAATATTTGAAGGGATGCCACGTAGAGGAAGGAGAGGGTTTGTTTTCTGCTGCTCCAGAGACCAGGACAAGGAGCAATGGATTCAAGCTGCAGGAAAGGAGATTCCACCTGAACCTCAGGAAGAACTTCCTGACAGTCAGAGCTGTCTGGCAGTGGAATCTGCTGCCTCGGAGTATAGTGGAGTCTCCTTCCTTGGAGGTTTTTAAGCGGAGGCTGGATGGCCATCTGTCGGGAGTGCTTTGAGGGTGTCCCTGCTTGGCAGGGGGTTGGACTGGATGGCCCGTGTGGTCTCTTCCAACTCTACATTTCTATGATTCTATGATTCTGTGTTCTGATAGAATCATGGCTTATCTCAGTTTGGCTGGAGTGACGCTGTCACAGCTTGCACCCTTAGCAAGTACAATATAACAACTCATATACTGGCTCCTTGATTACATATTAGAAGCTTTTAAAATATTTGCTTTGCTTTTCGTGGACTTACGACTATGACCATTTCCGCGTGAGACAGTTATAGTGCTGTGATTCCACTTTCAACATCCTATGGAATCCTGGGGTTTGCAGTTGGCTGGCTGGCCCCTCTCTAAACTGCAAACCCCAGGATTCCATAGGATGCTGAAAGTGGAATCATAGCGCTGTAACAGTCTCATGCGGAAATGACCTATAAGTGAAATCTGTGTGGCTCAAGCCATCCTTATGCATGTTTAGAAATGGCCAAGAGATGGCACTGTAGAACACAGGTGCTCAGACACATGTATGAGATCAATGTAACAGGTGGATGAATCTAGCCTGACACACTTCTCTTCTTTAGACATGGGTCCTTTATCTTAGTAGATCTGCGATCCATGGAGAAAGATCTTCTAAGAGATCAGTGATGACAGAAAAATAGTTGGAGAACTAATTTGGCAAACTAATTTAACAAGTTTTATTTTAGTTATAGTGATGCTATAATATTGCTTAAAATGCACATGGGAATTGTATGGTTCTCTAGAAAGTGTTGAACTGCAGTTTCTCGCATCCTTAGCCTTTGGCTGTGCTCAATAAGTCTTTTGGGATCTGCCATTCAGCAGCATCTAGAGGACCACAAAAGTGCCATCTCTACTTTAAAATCCGATTGGCTACATTACATTATGTTGTATATGGTTCCTTATAGGTTGAACTTTAATATATATATATATAAACAAATAAACAAACAAAAACTTGTTAAATAATTAAATGGTTGTTCCAATAGAATATACAATATAATAATAAATGACTTATTCGAAAAGCAAAATGAAAGTAAATTGTACTATTATATAAAATAAAATTACAGTAAACAAAATTAATATGAAATTACAATAACAGTAACAACTTCTCTTTGTTCCTTCATGACAACCCTTCCATTCTCCTGACTTCTTTCCCTTAAAATATTGAGCGATTCACTATATGACATTCACCTTTCAAAAAAGAAAAGAAATTACCTGTACTTTTGTTGTTGCATGGTCTTCATTTTTAGTGTGATATTGTTCACATCAGAACTTCTATGAATACCATCTGGTTTGATATTGTCAGTGTACATATTAATCATTTTATAACATGCTACAATCATATTCAATCATTTATCATTCAAATTGTTTGTGTTCAATATATTTCTGTATTTTTATACTTTTATGCATGGACTTTCAAATATAGTTTCTGATATAACATGCTTTCAAATATAATTGCATTACTTTTTCATCAAGATATTTTTTATTTTTTAATTTCCCCTAAGATCCAATGCATTCATTTCTAATCTATCATTCCTATAATTGCCATTTTACCACATTGTGATTCTCAAAGAGAAAATACAGTATTCTATTCATAGCTAAACTGATTTTTTGTCTTTTCCTCACCAAATTTGACATTTTATCTAATTCTGCCATTTCATACAACCTTAATAGCCAGTTTTCTAATGTCTGGGCCATTGGTTGCTTCCTCATTTGGGCATAAATTAATCTGCCTGCAGTTACCATATACAGTAGGACACCCATATCTGTGGAGGATTGGTTCTGCCCCCCCTCCAGTGGATACTGAAATCCGCAGACAGTACTGAATGCCCTGTCCCACCGCCCACTCTGGGCGCGATTGCAGTGGCGGCGGGTGGGAAAATAGTGGGGAGCACAGAATCCCACGCTCCCTGCTGTTTTCCCACAGGCTGCTGCCACAATTGGGCCCAGGGCCAGTGGCAGGAAGTGGGAAAACAGCAAGGAGCATGATCCCGCAATCCTTGCTGTTTTCCCCTAGGCCGGTGCTGTGATCAGGCCCAGGGCTGGTGGCAGGAGGTGGGAAACAGCAAGAAGCACAATCCCATGCTCCCCACTGTTTTCCCACCTCCTGCTGCTGGCCCCAGGCCCACTTGTGGCAGCAGAGCTGTTTTCCCACCTCGAGCTGCTGACCCTGGGCCTGATCGCAGTGGCAGCTGGCAGGAAAACAGCGGGGAGTGCGGAATCGCGCTCCTCGTCAGCTCTTGGCACCCACCCTTGGCCAATCCCGACCAACCACAGATAACTGAATCTGCAGATCATGAATCAGCGGATACGAGGGTCCTACTGTACAACAAAATCTTTATTTGTATTTTTCAGTAAGTATAGTTTTGGAGATAATGGGAAATTCAAATTAAACATACTTGAATTTTTTTCATGTATGCCCCTCCAAAATCTCTTAGCATGTTTACAATGCCACCTTACATGATAAAAGGATCTTTTTGTTCATATTACCAACATGTTGTATTAGTCTTTCCTATTATCTCTGAAAGGTGGACTTTTTGAGGATAAAAAGAAAACTTGGCTGCCAGACAGTAACAGTGAGCAACCAAAGTTCTCTCCAGAAGAAGTGCTTGCCCAACTCAAGGAATAATTATGAAGAGTAATCTAGGTAACTAAGAACAATCTAAGCAATCTAAATGAGTTGGGAATAGGATGGAGGAGAGTTCCTAGCTTTCTTTACAACAGGGTGAGTTACCTGTTTATTTTGCCCTAACATGTTCAACCTTTGTTATATCCTGGAGCCCAGGTGTGCTTCAACAGACCCAGCATGGCGACCTCACTCTTTGTTTTCCTGGCATCTGTCGGTACATCCACCAGTGATCAGCCCAAACCTATTGTGACAGTTCACTTGGTTGACATCAATGGGCACAGCCACTTTCTTGGTGAGTGCATGAGCAATGTAGTAAATTTTCACACAGGCTCTTGTGTACTGTTAGCAAATAATCTTTTCTATCCTTTCATTCACTGGTTGTTTTATGTAAAAGAAAAAAAAATTAAATTGCAATTAAATGCAATTAAATTAAATTAGATGCAATTAAAGCCAGTTGGAGGTAGACATATTTGGGAATCATATTCAGGGACAGCTGTATTGGCAATGCAGCAAAATACAATAAAATCCACAGAAGAGCAATACTTATATTGACACAAAATATATTGTGGAACTCTTTCTATGTGGGTGTGGCTTCTGACAAACTTATGCGCCACTGCTGTCCATTCTTCTTCCATTACAGAAAATTTAGGGTATATTGAGGGCATTTTAAAAATAATTATTATGGAGTATCCATTCACTCATTCAACAAGTTCATGAATGGAAACTTTTCTGATACATACACTCTTGGCATTCAGACTGTGCTGGAAGTGATCTTTTTCTCTTTCTTTCTTTCTTTCTTTCTTTCTTTCTTTCTTTCTTTCTTTCTTTTTTATAAAAGGAGGAAATCAATACAGAATTTCAAATATATTTAAACAGTCAGTGTCCTAGCAGTTTTTATTCTCCTGTCTACTACCAGAAAATACCTGAATTGAAAGGAAAAAAAGTCCCCAGAACGCCTATGAACACCCAGATAAATGGTTGAAAAAAATGCAACTGATTTGGGATTGCAAAAGATAAATATATGAGGATAATTTTTATGTGTGATTTGCAGTAACTTGGAGAAGGCATAGAAATGGTGGGAAAACCATGATTCATTGATTAAATGTACGTGTCCATTTCTTTTCATGGAACATCTAAAAGGCAGGGCTGGATGTTCATTTGGGCACACAACTGTCACTTAAAAAGTAAGGGGGCAAAGTGCAGTCCACAGACTGTATAGAGGCTTTGGGATGCAAAGTGTGGTCCGTGGATCCTTCAGAGCCCCCAGAAACCCCATTTTTTTAAAAAGGGGGTGAATTTCACCCGAAACCTGGCACTTAAACTCAGGTGCAAATGCAGGAATTTACTTCTCCCAACCCCAACAACTCTCAGCAAACAGAAAAAAACCCACCAAAATGGCAGCTAGAAGTGACATGACATTGCCCCCTGCAGCCTTAAAAATATGCCTTAGATACATTCCAGAAAACATGCAAAATTATTTTTATTGATCTAAACTTGGAGTCCTTACCTTTGCTTGGAGAGGGGGGATGTAGGAGGTGGTCTCCAGCAGCTGGATGTTGTAGAGAAAGGATATCAACAGTAGGCATGTTGTTTTTTAGGGAAATTGGTCTGATCTTCTCATAGACAAAATCCTTTGGTGAGCTTCTGGAGAGTCTGAGTTCGAAACAGTTTGAAAACTATTGCTTCCTAAGAAACAGCTGTTAGTGTGAATTTAGAACAGAGATACCAGTAAAATTACTGGATGGGAAACAAACTTCCAGGTCTTTTAAAAACTCACCTCAAAACCAGAGTTGAGAATTCTAGAAACTGTAGTGAAAAAATGTATCCTTTTAAAGATCTACTGAACACTCAAGTAAGCTTTACAAATTTTCCTCAAGCTCAGATTTTGATTGATGAGACAATAATTCCTGCCTTCCCTTCTGCCAATCTCTGCTACCTCCTTTCATGCCCCAAATCCTCTCTGCCATCTTTCTAAACATATTCCTCAACCTCCCTACTAGATATTAAGGGGAGTGTGTATTCTCATTCCATCACCATGGAATCTCCTCAAACATAAACGCTTTGGCAATCAGACTTTCAAATGAAGTCCATGTTTGCCTTCTAATGAACAATTACAAAGTATGCTATATGTGAGGAATGGAGTGGTTGTACAATCAGGGAGCAGTATCTTTCCAAACATGTCCTGAGCCATTTTGTTTTTGCACACAAACCCCACCCCCTGGAATGTAAAAAAAAACACCCTAGTCCAACCCAAGAAGAGCCTGAGAGGCTCCTCTAATTTAGGAGGATCTTAACTTGGACTCAGAGTTATTTTATTCTTTAGCAACGCATGAGCTGTCGTGTCAACAGAACCCGCTGATCATCAACGTAACCGAAAAGGTTGCTTTCCATCAAATCACTTCTGCATTGTTCAACTTCTCTTCCATCTCCGTGGGCATCTCTGCAGTGGCTTTGCGAACACATTTGCCATTAGACTCTTCTAACCCAAGTAACTGTCTTCCAGAGCATGAGGGACATGGCTGCCAGAGACTCAGGTAACAAGATTTTTGTTTAAAGAAAACACTGGGCTCCAGTCATTGTTACACCTGAAATAAAATATTATAAAATGCTTAGCATAACAATAAATGAGGTGCATTCTGCTGTGAATTCCTTTAAATCAGGAACCAAGGTCTTCTTGAAGAAGGCTGGTATGCTTTAAAAATGTCAAATTATTATTGCAACTTAATTTAATATCTCAGAGCAGATGTGCCAGAGCAGAATCCTGTTATTGAAAACAAATCCTGGGACTGAGGTCTGATGAGACTGGGCTAAAAATTGAACTCAGACATTCTAGTACTAAACAACATGCTGGATTACTGCGGTGAAACACCCTCAGGTTGGGTTTTGCATATGTTGCATTCCTGTTAAAACTGAAAAGGAAAGAAACATGAGGAGAGGGCTCTCCGTGAAAGAGCTGTATTAGTCAAAATTTGTTCTGCCTTTCTTCTCCTTCACCACCAAATGTCATGAGTTGGTTCCAAGCAACTCTAGAACTGTGGCAAGGGATTGTCTTGCACTGAGTGCTCCATGTTAGATTCCACACATGCTACCCTGGTGAGTTCTCACTGCCATTTGTCTGTTCTTGGTTACCTTGGCCTACACAATCCTTTGTGCTGTGCAGTTAATGATAGCAGTAGTAAGCTGTTCATGGAGCAAGAAGAAATGCTGGAAAGGAAGCAATCCTGGGAAGGAAGGAAGGAATAATTTTCCCCTAGAACTCAGGCAACAAGAACAGAAAACATAATCCTGAGGGAAACCATAAATTAGAACTTGGGGTAAAATCATGATCTTTGGTCCTCCCCTCTGTGAGACTTGGGACAGTAAGAGAAGTCTAAGTTCATTATTATTCAGAAAAAAAGTGAAGGTCATGGGTGTACTTGGTCAATAATGAGGTATTTGGTTTTAAACATTTTATGGATTACTCACATGAGGTACAGAAGAGAATGTAGTGCGTCTTTATGTATTATGTATTTCAGGCACACATTGAAAATGTTTTAAATTTAAAAATATAAAGCAAGGATCCGCTGGTGTGTCTGAAGGGCTGAGCATCATCTATGGGATTTTAAAATTCTTTAAATGGCAAACACAGATGTTCATTCTTACCCTGTCACAACCTGATTTTACAGATTCATTCAGTGCTGAATTGTTATTGTTGTTGTTTTCTCCAAAACCAGGCTCAAGTCAATGGTTGGAAAAACTATTGTTTAAAAAACACAAACCCAAAGATCATTTGGGCATCCAGAAAAAGCTGTATAGTTCTTGGTATTCTGGTCAAACTACACTGCCCTTTAGACATAGTCCAAGTCACATGAAACAGGCAGTTTCAACAAGGCTGACATTTTCTTGTGATTGATTCAACCACGTAACCAGTCCTGCTTGAACATGTGTTTATTAAGGTCACACAGTTCCAGCTGTGTGTAATCCATTTACAGAAAAGAAGCTTCCATACAGGTGGGAAGAGCTGCGTCTGAAGGAGATAATCTATGTAGTAGATAGACAAGAGTTGGGAATAGCCAACTGGATGATCTGGCTGATGGAACAGCTTCTGTCTATAGAACTAAATTAGATGCATCTTTCTCTACATATCTGAGTTAGCATACACATACACAGTAAATGCATAGCTCAGGTATAACTACAGGGGAAGCAAAATGAGGGCACTGGCACCCCAAATGAGAATTTTGTCCTCCCCCCATGAAATTTTCCTTCTGTCTCCAAATTTCTAGCATTGTAGGGAGAGTGACACATTGAAAATTGTTCACACTTGAACTCTTATATTTGCTGTGTTCACATTCCTTTGGTAACTTTGCTTGCTCTTGTTTTGTTTTGTTTTGTTTTGGATGGCTAAATGCTCAGCTGGTTTAAGTTACTGCAAGGGTAGAGATCTGGGGACTGAAGGAAAATTTAATGGGGGTAGAAATCTTATTTTGGGGCAATGCTCTCATTTTGGCCCTTATGCATTCCTGGCATTGCTCCACTCATCAGGGTAGAATTGTGATGAGCTGCAGTACTGTTAGATGTTAACTTGGACTTCATTAAGGTAGTGATCCAGCATCAAAGTTTTACCACTTCCTACTGCAGGTAGTGGCTACATGACAGATTCTGTGCTCATTTCAGAGGACAGACTGGGCTGCAGTAATTTGTGTTTTAGTCTAGGTGGGAGGACTGTAACTCTCTCTAAGGTGGGGTGCCCCTGAAGGCATCTGAGGGTTTGGTGCCAGTTCAGTACATGTATGCCTTGCACATCCTTCTGATCCAGCTAGCTCCTTCTTTCTCCTTTGTGTCAGACCCCTGGCTGCTCATGCATGGGATGATGACCACCTCTCCATTAAGAATCTGACAAGGCTTTTCTGCATGTCCCACCAACTTCTGACATTTGTTTGGAGGGACATAAGAGAGGGGATTTTGTTTTATCTAAGAAACTCACTCCATTTCATTGCATCATAGAAATAACTCAGAACAATCAGAAGGAACAGCATTGTTTAAGGCTATTGCTTGACGTCAGGATTGCATAGTTTGGAAAATAAAGGTAGTGAAATCTAAAATTAATGACCCATATGCAAAGGCATTGAGTTTTACCAACTGGCTATTAATCCCTTAATTAAGAAACTGCGTATGTATTGATCCAAGCTGCCATTAAAAAAGCATTGTGATAGGATACAGATTTGCTAAATACTGCTTTAATGTTATCATGATCTTTCAAGAAGATGAGATAATAGGATTGTAAACTTGTAATGAATGTATTGGCTGTAGCCAAGATTGTGCTAATGGACAAACACTGAATGAAGGAAAGATTTAAGAAAAGCTTGATCTGAAGGAGTAATGGAAAGAACTATGAGTTATCAGTACTGAGTACAGAGACAATGAATTCAACAGAGTTTAATTAAAACTGGTCTTGTAGGACTAATTTTTGGAATGTAAGGAATAAGCTTTGCAGCCACAGATTGTTGTTCTCATGTGCCTTCAAGTCATTTCCAATTTAGAGCTATTTAGAGCAATTTAGAGGTGAACCTATCACAGGGTTTTCTTGGCAAGATTTTTCAGAGGGGATTTGCCTTTGCCTTCCTCTGACGCTGAGAGAGTATGACTTGTCCAGGGTCACGTACCAGGCTTCCATTGCTGAGTAGATATTTGAACTCTGATCTCCCAGAGTCATAGTCCAACACTCAAACCACTACACTATGCTGGCTCTCTAGTGATAGACGACACTTGTTGAATTTTGTAGGGGCAGTTTTATACGCAATAGCCCTGCTGAGAGGGTATTACCCAGGTATTTCTACTTCAAAAATAATTTAAAGGGTCACTTAAAAAAATAGATTATTTAGTGGCTTACACAACTAAAGCAAGTCAAGAATTTTATAAAAAGCCAGCGAACAATTGTAAAAAGAACAAAATAAGCCAGTCACACAGTACAAAATAAAATAACTAATCAGAGCCAGAACAACAAAATGTTTTTTTCTTCAGGGAATGGAGAAAATTTTGTTTGTACAGTAGGGCCTGGAGTGAACAACAGAACACTGGCTAAGAAGATGATAAATCTGTTGGTCAAGGAGTATTACACTGTGGATGTTATAATAGAAAACTATGTTCACTCTTTCAGCTCAGGTGTGATATTTATAAAGAACTATTCCATTTTCTGAACCAAGCACTAAATGTGTCTAAGCCACAGGGCAAAGCACTTCTTTCATACTCTTTACTACCATCATGGTTTCTTCCACCAGAGCTGTGCTTTCCACTGACTATGTAAAGTTGCTGTCTAGAGCAGAGATAGAACCATTAGTGTAAAACTATGTCTATGTTACACTGACACCAAAAGACCAAAGAATGGGTGCTTAGTTATGAATATTTTGAAAGGGGCATGCTTATTTTAATTTCTGTAATTCTGAACTGGTATTTAAACTTATTATCATTACCTTCTGCACTAAAACTATTACCAGAAAGCATGTGAAAATCCCATCTGTGTTTTCACTCCCTGCTCCCCATGCCGACAATTCCCATTCCATCGTTGTAAAAGAAGGAAACAGCTGCATACATTTTGGAAAACCACATTTCTTACCCTTACCAAAAGGGAATGAGGGAGGTTAGGAAGAAAGACACAAACATGAAAAGGTGAAGAAAACAAAAGACAGGCCTACGTCTTGCTCCTCCCCCATCAGCAATGTGTGTCACCTGTCAACTTATGGCAATCCCATGAATTTCATAGGGTTTTCTTAGGCAGGAATACTTAGAGGTGGTTTTGCCAGTTGTTCCCTCTGAAATACAGCCTATAGCACCTGGTACTCATTGGTTGTCTCCCATCCAAGTGCTAAGCAGGGTTGACCCTGCTTAGCTTACAAGGTCAGACAGGATCTGATGCCTTCATAGTACAATTCTGAATCTAATGGACATAGTCGTCACTACACAATTATAGCATTATCTTTCACTTTAATGGCCACGGTTCCCTACAGACAGTCCAACAGTAATACTGGCTCTGTTCAGTATCTTCTGCTTCCCTGGAAGGAACTGCTCTTCTCCTATGTCCCATTCTCTTTCTAATGACCTCCATGCTTATTTAGACATATTCTCTGAAACAGAAAAAAAGAAAGAATGAATATTGACAAACTGAAAAGAAGGGAATGTCACATTCATCACACATTCAAAAGGGCTAGCACATTCTTCTTTCTTGCAAGAAAACCAAACGCAACCTTGGAGAACTTGCTGCTTGAAGCAAGACTTACCTTAAATTGTTCTTTCATATTGGCTGAGGAACTCATCTCTGCCCACGTGGCTGTTCTATCTGGGTGATAGCAAGCATTGCACTTCACCAACAGATCTCCTCCTTCCCGCTGTTTCATACCTCCACCAGAGTACTACGTTATTCAAGCTAAGAATGAAGAGTGGTGGCCCCTCTTTCTCTTGCTCGTTGTGTTGCTTGAAGAGCAACAGCAGCAACATGTAGAAGAAGTTGGACAAGCAAGTTAACTTCTGCATTTAATTCTGTTCATTTCTAATAAACATGAACAGTCATGGTCACCTAGTTATTACATTTTTATTTTATTACTGAAATAAGCAAACATTCCTATTTTCACCTGTACTTAAAACATGTGATTAGGTACACGCATGTATGATTTCTTCATTGGGTCTACAGTATTGTAAATCTCCACTTGGACAGAGCGGGTAGACTATATTTGGAAATGTGAAATCCTCCTTAAATCCCAGAAGAAATAGTTGTTTAATTTAGTAACAGTTAAAGCAGTTCTATTCCTTCTGAAATGGGCATGGTTCCCCACCCCACTCTGAGGGACTGAAGGTTCTTTGCCATCAACTAAGCTGTAGCTATCTGGAGTTATCCTGAATCAATTTTTGATGACCTGGGTTTCCAAATCATGAACAACCCACAATATCCAGATAGGCAAATTGACATCAGCACTCCCCTCAAATATTCTTAAGAACTGGGATTTCAGGAAATTACAATGGCAGAATAAACATGCTAGTTTCTGTGCTGTTTATTATTCTATATAGATTCCTTTCACATGTACTGTTTTCAAGCCAGATGTCACCCATCCTACAGCTGTGCATTTCATTCTTTCTTCCCAAGTGCAGTATCCTACATTTCTTCCCGTTAGAATTCATCTTGTTAGTTTTGGCCCAGCTCTCTAATCTGTCTAATCTGTTAACACTGTTCTGTTCCCCACTGTAGCTCATGAAACTGACAACATATATTCAAAATAGCATCAAGCCTGTAACACTTCAAGGAAGAAAATACATTTCTCCAAGTTGTGCATATTTTTCTACAACCAATATAAACACACCTTTTAACATACTATTCTCTATTTCTGGTCCTAGATAAACTTGCTAAAAAATGTTTTTCCCCTTTCCTCTGCCCCTGTTTCTCCCTGGCTGCTCACCTCTTTCAAAGTGTCCCAGATTTTTGGCAATATATGTGTCAGTATCATTGCCAACATGGCCATCCTGTTTCCTCCATCTGTCTCCTCCGTCTTCCTTTTAGTAGCTCTTTGACAGCTTATCATGGCCATAGATGTTTCTCCTCTGAATCCCTACATTGTTCTGGAGCTCCTGTCATTTGTTTCTTTCTATCTATGGCACTCTCTATCTTCCCTGTCTGTCTCTCTGTCTGTTGACATCCCTGTCCATCACTGCCTTTCTTGTCTCTCTGGTTGCCTACCATCCTTGTTTATGCCTCTGCTTCCCCTTTTTCTTTTCTCAATTTAAAATTACATATATTAAAATTACACCAAACACTCCTATCAGAAACCAATTAATAACAAACTGCAAACTACCAACAAGAGAAGTAACTAGCTAAAAGTACAGTATTTAACAGTGACTTCCTACTATCTTTTCTGTGATTAAACACATATAGCCTCTAGTCTCACCTCATTCTTTATAAAATAAATATGGCACTTCTAATAGGCAACCCAAACTAATATTCAAAACTGATAGTTATCATATTGCCTCCATTTTTTTCTCAAAAAGTCTACCGGGATTTCACAAAAGTTGCTAACAACCCTTCTTTAATCAAAGTAGACAGTTTATCGTTAGCCAGTTCTGCTAACTCATTCAATTTTAACATCGCACCCTCCTTAGAAGGTAGAGCATTATTCTTCCGTCCCTTGGCATATAGTAGTCTTGCTGCTGCAATCATATATTGGAATACTCTCTGATTGCTTTCAAAATGTTCATCCATCAGTTCCAGAAGAAACAGTTCTGGTTTTTAACTGTAACTTAATTTTCAAAGTTCTCTGAATCAACATATGTATTTACACCTGGTATTTTTGGCTTTTTCACAAGTCCACTACATATGGAGACATGGCCCTTCTTGTTTCTAACATTTCTAACAGATAGTTGCAATTCCCTTATACATCTTAAACAATTCCTTCAGTGTCATATACCAATGATACATCGTTTTATAAAAATTCTCTCATATTCATAATATAATGCAAATTTTAAACTTTTAACAATATCCTTTCTTATTGCTTAATTTGAATATTATAGCTAATATATAAAAGTCAACATTTGTTTGTGTCAGGCGGAGAAGACCTCATATGATTGGCTGCCTAAGAAGATTCTATGGAATTGCAGGTTAGGGAGGGGCCTTTAGAATTCTCAGCCAGAGAGGTCTTGGGCCTCAGTCAACTGTGTCCATCTTAAATAGGCTGGTTGCTATGGAGACAAGGCCAGCAGCAAGGAGGAGGGCAGTGTATTCCCTCAGGAACCCGACCACTGTATGTTAATAACTCTGAATACAGATTGGATTGGGGAATATGGGGAAAAGTTACAGGTACTGGACAAGACAGTTTGGGGAATTAGAGACATAGGATCTCAAATCTTTCTAACAAGTATAAGAAAATAAAATCCTGGGCAATGCCAGGTATATATCCTGGTATTTCTATAAAAATCCCCTTGTGTTGAGACCTGCAAGGGCATTTGTTTTATATTGCCTGGGTTTATATTTATTCCATATCTTCAGTATGACATATCTCATATAATATTAAAATCTACATTGACTTTAACTTTCTCATACTATAAATGTCTGTGCTACCCAACTTAAGGTCATATCTTTTAACTCAAATAATTCTTTATTTCTCAGCATCATCAGTTCTTTCAACTGCATCAGACAAAAGGTAGCAAAATACATTTTCAAATTCAGTAAGGCCAGACTTCCTCTTTGCTTTGCATCTTGCAGTATTTTGATTTTCACTCTAGGCTTTTTCTTTTGCCAAATAAACTTAGATAGATCTTATTGCCATTGTTCAATAGCAGTTCTTTTGTCAAGATCAGTATTGTTTGGAATAAAAACAACATTCTAGGTAACACATTCATTTTTATCACTGAAATTCTTCCCAACAAATTTTTAAATTCCCTCATTCCTGCATGTCTTTCTTAATTTCATTGCACAAGCTCACATAATTGTTTTGAACCAAATATAATTCATATTTGTCACTGTAATACCTATTTCACCTTTTGTACAATTCTAAACCCTGTTTTCTCCATCAACTTTTTGTTGTGTCATATTCATATTTTTAACTAGTATCATCATCATATGTTTGTTGATCTTAAATCCTACCAAGGCAGTGAATATTTTCACATTTACCATTTTGCAGATTCCAATGGCTCTTCCAAAATAATGAGGAAGTCATTGATGAAAACTCTTCATTTATAGGATTTTTTCTTTATCCTCATACCCCTAATCTTTTCATCAAATCTTATGTCTTTATTCAATACTTCAAGTACTAGAATAAGCAGAAGTTGTGATAATACACATCTTTGCCTCATTCCTTTTTGTATTTCACACAACTTAAATAGTCCTCTGTTAACTATTATTTGTGCTTTCTGCACAGAATGTATCAATCTAAACGATCTGATAAAGTTTTCACCAAACATTGTATCTTCCAAGACCCTATAAAAAAAATCCAGTTCAAATTATCACAGACCTTTTGTGCATTCTAAATATTCTTATATATTCGGTACATTTCTTTAGTAAAAGGCGAAAGATTTATATGATTTGAAGAGAAACCAGAGTTTCTGAAAGTTTCCTTCCAGTAGTTTGACTGCAGAAAGCTCCCTGCTGATATGGGCAGCCAACTCACCCAGAATCCAGACTGCATTTAAGGAGTGTGTTCCACAGTGAGGGAGGGCTGTGCTAGATGCCAAAGCCTTCAGCCATTTCTGCACTACACTAGTGCTATTATTCCACTTTCAACATCCTATGGAATTCTGGGGTTTGTAGTTTATTGAGAATTCTAAAATGTCCCCCCAAAACTGCAAACCCCAGGATTCCACAGGATGTTGAAAGTGGAATAATAGTACTATAACATTGTAGTGCAGAAATGGCATTTCTCTCTCTGTCAAGGGCTTGGAGGTCTTTCTTTCAGCTCCTCTTCTTGCTGAACTGGGGGAGGATTCAGCTGGCTATCAGACTGGCTATCTGCTCTGTCTGTGGTATGTCCACTTTATCTTCCGAGGAAGAGAAACTCTCAGAGGATCATGACAGGCATCAAAGTAATATTTGCCTCTTTGCAAATATCAGAATATTTCTAGTTTATAAAATTGAGTTAATCATCTGTTGTAACGTTTGTAAATGCTTCTCTTCAAAGCATTTATAATACAGGGCCAAGACCCCATCAGGCCCTGGTGTCTTTCTTGGTGTCATCTTCTTAATCGCTGTGCAAATTTCTCTTACTGTTATAGGGGCATTTTTAATTTATTTCTGTTTCTCTGTAATGTTTGGTGGATTTTGTCTACACATGTAATCCTCCTTCTTCCTGAAGATTTCTTATCTCTTACAGAGTGAAGAATAAAAGCAGTGAAATGCTTTCTGTATATTTTAGCTGTTGTCAGTTATTATAATGTTGCCATCTTGCATGTTCAAAATCATCTTCTTTTCTCTTCCTTTTCATAATTTATATGCCAATAATTTTCCCAGCTTATTAACAAATGCAAAGTTTTTTGTTCTACATACTTCAGCATCCTTTCCATCTCATCCACTATTAACATTGATAACTGTCTCTGCAGAGTTTTAATTTGATTATCAGTTAAAATATTTGAAGGAAACTTGAACTCATTCTCCTTGTTTTTGTCTCAGTCATTATCGATTCAATTTCCCCTTGCCTCTTTCTTTTAACCTCAATATTATACTGAATGAAGCATCCTCTCATGAAAGCTTTATTTGTATCCACACCATTAATACCAATACCTTTATTCAAATAATCTTTTAAAAAATTCTTTCTTTTTACAACTCACCACTACCGTTTCATTTTGTAAAATAGTCTTGTTGAATCTTCATGTAAAACTTCCCCTTGCTCTTGTAAGGACTAAGTCTCAGGCAGTACTTCAATTTTTTAAAACCCAAGTAGCTAAAGTTTGTTTTTTTAAAATATATTTTTATTAAAAACACACAAAGTTTATATATATAAAACAAGACATATAAGGGTATACAAAAACAATACACACACACAATACAAAGAAGACAAACACATCTGAAGCTAGTATTAAACTAAACTACACTAACTACATCTGCATACTAGGGGATCAAACAACTATGACTTCCAGCCTCTCAGATAGTGGCTATAAGACATACTATTAGTACACTTCCTCAAAGTTACCAAGATTTACTAAACAAAAAATATAATAGAGATAAAATGTAGTGAGATCTTAACAATATATATCTGGAAAATCTTCTGGAAACAATAAAGTCTCAAACTCAAGTAGCTCAAGTTAACACTCATAGCATGTCAATCTTGAAAATGATCCATGTCTTTCAGAAAAACAGTAATATTCCTTCACATAACTCTTTTTATCTGTGAGGTCAAAAAAGACCTTTGGTAATTTGCTTTGACACATCTAAATATTTTTCTCTGAAAATCTGTCTGAGAGTCTACCACCTCATTCCAGTCTCCCATTGGACACCAATTATTATATTGCAAATGCCTCAGTTTGTCCATAAGATCACCATGGCTGCCTTTATCAACCAGGACTTATTCTTGGCTCAGAAGTGAATTTATATCCATCATTCTCCTTTTCCACCAATTTACTGGTCAGCCAATATAAATTCTTCCCACAATTTCTTGTTAATCAAATATTTGGTTCCCCTTTATTTGCTACATGTGTTTCTTGTAAGCAACCTGTATCATAATTAAGATTTTCCAAACAGTGAAATAGGTTCCTTGTTTTCTCTGGAGCATTTTTTTTAATTTCTTTTTTTTATTATTGATTATACAGAAAGGAAAAACAACAACACACAAACACAAAAATAAAACACCATGTGATACAACTAGTAGTAAAACAAAAAAATTTCAACCAAAAACAAACTTACATTATTATTTCTCTCTTATATAATTACAATCAAAAACTTATTCTGCTTATTCTATATCAGACTACTTATATATTTTTATTACCTATCTCTGATGTTTATTCTCATTATACTCATTATTATTATAATAATATCATTCTTAATTCTATATTTTTCCCTTAAATTTAATCTAATGCTATTACTAAATATAATCTTATTACTTAACATATTAAACTATCTCTAAAGGTAAACCCACTTAACTTACTTTTTGTTTGTTTTTTTGTTTTTGTTTTTTGTTTTACAAAATTAAACAACTCAACTCCAATTTAAACAATACACCACATTATTATCACAAAAAAAGGTGAATAAACCCACTCCCCAGAGCCAACTTTTTATTCAATCCATTTTCCAAAATTGCCATTCTTCTTGTGAAAGGGTAGCTTTACCATCTCTTATCAAGGCTTTTTCCAAAAATATTTTCCAAATTTCTTCAAAATCATTCCCTTTTACTAAACCTTTCATAAATTCTACATGTTAATTTATCATTAATTGCAATTTTCCACACTTCTTTATACCATTCCTCTATTTGAAGTTTTTCATTTGTTTTCCATTTTTTTGCTATTATTAACCTCGCTGCAGTTAACAAATTTGTTATTAATTCCTTCGTTACCTGGGTACACTCAACCTTATTATATATAGACAACAACCCTATATTTGGACATACTGGTACCTCAACTCCTATTATCTCTTTTATCTCTTTATAAACCTTTAGTCAAAATTCCATTATCTTATTACAATTCCACCACATATGCATATATGTACCGATTTCTTGACATCCTCTCCAGCATAATCTTGAATATTTCTCATCTATCTGGTTTAGTTTTACTGGAGTCAAATACCATTTCCAAACTATTTTATAATAATTCTCTTTTATTCTTATAGATAATTTTTTTAAATGACGTTGTTTCCAAATTTTTCTCCATTCTTGTATATCTATATTTTGCGATGTCTCTTCCTCCCACATTTTTCTAAGATAATCCTCTTCTTGTTCTTTTGCCAATATTTTATATATTTCACTTGTAATACCCTTTAATATTTCATTTTCTTGCATATTTTCTATTTGAATAATAATTTGTTCAAATTTAGTATATTCTTTAAAATCTTTGACATATCTTTTCATACTCTTTGTCCATTGCTCTAATTGTATATAATTTAACCAAGATATTTTAGTTTCCTGCAATCTCTCTTTCATTTTATCTTTATTAATCATTATTTTCATCCAATCTTTTAATCTATATATTTTTTGTTTTTTTATTTCTTTTTCTATTATTTCTCTTAAATTTATTGGAAATTTTTCCATCATTACTATTGGAGTTAATGTTGATATATTCGGTAACAATTTTCTTTTGTTTTTCTTCCATATTTCTATTATATTTTTTATAAAGGGATTTTCTATCTTTTCTATTTCTTTCTTTGAAATATTCCTAAAAAATATATTTTCCAATTTCATCTCAATATTCATATCTTCTATCTCTAACCATTCTAAATCACCTTTTCCTGAAACTCCTTCTATAATATACTTCAGTTGATTTGCGTAGTAATACCATTTTAAATTTGGAAGTCCCAGGCCACCTTCTTTTTGATTCTTGTACCAATATTTCTTATTAATCCTTGCTCTCTTATAGCCGTTACAAAAATTATTTAATAACTTTTGCCACTCTTTTAATTCTTCCTCTGATACTTTTATTGGTAACATTCTAAACAAAAAATTAATTTTAGGTAGTATTTTCATTTTTACCACTGCTATTCTACCAAACCATGATAATTTTATATTTTTATAATCCTCTAATTTGTGTTTAATTTCTAATTTTAATTTCTTATAATTTTTTTCCTGTAATCCTTGTAAATTTTTTGTAATATCTATTCCTAAATATTTAATTGATTCTTTTACTTTAAGTAACATTCTTTTATTACTTACAAATTTTTGTACTTCTTCTTTAGTATAATTAAACAACATTATTTCTGCTTTGGCCCAATTTATTTCTAATCCTGTCTTCTCCCCTAACTCTTTTAAATGTTTGTCTATCCTATCTATCTTTTTAACTGGATCTTTAATTGTTAACAATGTATCATCTGCAAATAAACTTATTTTATTTTTCTCCTTAATTCCAATTCCTTCCAAATTCTCATCATTTCTTATTACATTCGCTAATGTTTCTATAACTATTGCAAATAAAATTGGAGATAATGGACATCCTTGTCTCGTTCCTCTTGATATTTGAATCTGTTCTGTAATTCCATCATTTACCATCACTACAGATGTATTATGTGAATATAATTGATTTATTAACCCTTTAAATCTCTCTCCTAATCCTATTTTATTTAAAATTATTTTTAACGCCGGCCATTCCACACAATCAAAGGCTTTAAATATATCTAATGCTAAAATTCCAGCTTTTTGTTATCTCTATCCATTATATTTATTTTATTTATCGTTTCCCCTATTAAATTTGCCATCTGTCTTCCTTAAATAAAACCACATTGATCTTTATGTATATACTTATAAATAAATTTATTTAACCTCTTCGCCATTATTGCAGTCAATATTTTTGCATCCTGGTTTATTAAGGATATTGGTCTATAAGAACCTGGATCCATAGAATCCTTTCTCGGTTTTAAAATTAATATTATTAATGATTGTTTCCATGATGATGGGATTTTATCGCCCCTTAATATACTATTATATAATACTTTGAATTTAGGAATTAAACATTTTTTAAATGTTTTATAGAATTCTGGACCTAGTCCA
The DNA here is from genome assembly GCA_948474755.1 of Ctenosaura bakeri. Taxonomy (NCBI): domain Eukaryota; kingdom Metazoa; phylum Chordata; class Lepidosauria; order Squamata; family Iguanidae; genus Ctenosaura; species Ctenosaura bakeri. The sequence goes on along the minus strand of CAOLHI010004084.1, from coordinate 37,748 downwards.
TCCAGTCCTGGTGATTTCTCTCCTTTTAAATTATTTATTACTTCTTCAATTTCCTCTTCTGATATCATTTCTTCCATCAACCCTTTATCTTGTTCTGTTAGCCTTACTTTCCAATTCTTATTAATATATTCCTCTAGGTTCTCTACAGACTTTTCTTCTGCTGAGTACAGTTCTCAAAATTCCTCGAATATTTTTAATTTTTCTTTCATCAGCCTATTTTCTTTACCAAATTTATCTTTTACTACTCCAATCATGTTCCTGGTTTTTTTTTATTGTACTGATCTAGCCGGCATTTTAGAATTTTTATTACTATATTCAAAAAACTCCCTTTTCAAATATATTAACTTTTTCTGAACTTCATCCATTTCTATCTTTTCTAATTCATTTCTTTTTGCTTGTAATACTATATATTTCTGTTTGGCCCTATCTATTATATATTCACTCTCTAATTCCTTTCTTTTTCTAACTTCAATTTTCTTTCCCCTAGTTGTCTCTTTAATTTTCTTGATTCTTTAATACATATTCCTCTTACCACTGCCTTCATAGTATCCCATAATACATCTTGTGTTACTTCCTTATTGTTTATATCCCAAATTTCTTGCCATTCCTTCTCTATTTTATCTACTATCTCTTTATAGTTAAGTATATTAGTATCCAATCTCCACCTTTTTGCTTCTCTGTAATTCTTTTTCATAGCTATATCCAAATTCATCAAAGCATGATCTGTTACTTTTATTGTTTCAGTTTCCATATTTATTAATCTAGGTATCATATTCTTTGATACAAAAATATAATCTATTCTTGAATAATTTTTATGAACTGATGAATAATACGTATATTTCTTTTCCTCACCCTTTATTAACCTCCAAACATCTACCAGTTCATTTCTACTCACCAATTTATTTAAAATTGTTATATTATTATATCTATTTCTAATTAATGGATCCGATTTATCTTTCCACCTGTCCATCACCATATTAAAATCGCCTGCCATTATTATATAATCTCCTTTCATATATTTAATCTTGTTAAGTATTTCTTCATAAAACTCTTTTTGCTTCTCATTAGGTGCATAAATATTTGCTATAACATATATTTCTCCATCTATTTCACCTTGCATAATTACATATCTACCTTTTTCATCTAACTCTACACTTATTACTATAAAATTACATCTTTTAGAAATTATAATTGCTACTCCTCTTGATTTAGATGTACCAAATGCTTCCTCATAAGTGGCAGCCCAATTCAATTTAAGTTCATTTTTTTTATCTCGTTTTTCATGTGTCTCCTGTAAAAAAATTATATCAGCCTTATCTTTTTTTTAATATTGATTCTGTCCTTTTTCTCTTTATTACTGACCCTAATCCTTCACATTTAATGTTGATATTCTCAATCTATTCTCCATTTTTCATATTTCCAATCTCTTAATCCTACTCCCCATTGGCTCTTTAGTGTAGTGCTCCCCTTCCCCTTCCCTTCCCCCTTCCCACTCCCCTCCCCCTTCCCTCCCTCCCCATCTATCCCTCCCGTACCCACACATACATTCATCCCCCCTTTCCTTCCAAAGCGTTCTTGCTTTGCCAATGACCACTAATGGTCTTGGTGGGGGGGTAAAGGTGTACCAACTCCAGGCATAGAGACCAATACCTTCTCCCGATTAATTTTCTTTCCCGTATTTTTCCCTCTCTTCCCCCTCCCTTCCTTCTCTCTATCCTTTTACTTTATATATACATATATCAATCTCTATCCATATACAATCTATAAAGATATGTTCTAATCATTGGTCATCAACCCTTCTCCTGCTCTATAAAGTTCTCTTTCTTCTTCTTCTATTGTATCATAATGTTCCTTCCGGTCCTCCTCAATCTCTGTCCTTTCTTTTATCTCCCGAAGTCTTCTTCTCTTCTCCTCCAGTCGCTCCTCCCACTGCTCCTTCTTCTGCTCCTCCAACCACACCTTCATCTTCCTTTTCATCTTGCTGTGTCAATTTGAGATTTTTCAAAAGTTGCAATCCTTGTTCAAGAGAATTTATTCTGTAGTATTTGCCAGCCCATTGGAATTTCAGAAAAATGGGGTATCCCCAGCTGTATCTTATCCCAGCTCTCTGTAGAACTATAATACAAGGTTTCATTTCTCTTCTCCAATTTATTGTTTCCCGGCATCGATCATTATAGATTTCCACTGTATTCTCTCGCTACTTCGATAATCCTGGTTTTTTTCTGATAGCTTTCATCAAGTCATCCTTTTTGTTAAAATTTGCCACTCTCATAATGATATCCCTGGGAGTTATTCCCCTCTTCATAGCTGTCACACGATGAATCCTTTCTATGTCCTGTTGTTCCCACAAAATCTCAGGAACAATACTTTTTAGCCATTTTAACACTTCTTCTTTCAAGGATTTTTGATTTTCCTGTGGTAGGTCTGCAAACCCACGAATTCTCACATTGTTTCTTCGGTTTTGATCCTGCAGCTGTATGATCTGCTTCTCCAGCTGAGAAATCCTCTCATCATGTTCTACTAATTTTGTCTGCTGATCTACTTGGGTTTTTTTTATATCATCCACTTTGAAATCCAGAGCTTTTAACGCTTTTAAGATATTTGTATACATTTCAGTCATTTCCCCTCTTATATTAGATGTTAATGTGGTTACAAGAGCTTGATTAGACTCTGTTATAAGTTTCTGTATAAATGCTTTCATTTCTTCATTAGTTCCGTTAGCTTTCTGTTTTGTCGCCATTTTGGTTTTTTGTTCGTCTCCGTTAGAGTTTAAGTTTATATTTTCAAAATCTCTAACTAGGCGATTATATGTTTTATCTGTTGCTCTTAATCGTCTCCAAACAGGCTGTTTCCCCTTTTGCTTAGACATAAAAATTAGCAACAGAAACCAAAAATAGCTTTACTCTCGCTCCATCTCAGCAACTATTTCCAATTTAAACAAAGTCTTTTATTCTCCAAAGTCTTGGAGAAGAATCAAAACCACTCCGATATCTTATCTTACATTCCTTCCCACATTATTTTTCCTTATTTACTTACAGTCTTTCTTTCTTTTAAAAAGGCTTCTTGGGGTTTTTTATTCTCCTCTGCTCCGGGAGAAAAATCTTAGCCTCCTTTCGCCATTGCAGTTGGCTCCTCCCCGTTTTCTCTGGAGCATTAGCTCCATTTGTATTCCACATAAAACATTAAGAAGCCACTGTCAGGCCCGCTGTTCAAATAAGTCCTACAGGTCCTTTGCCATTGCTGCTGCTTTCTTTTCCTGTCCCAGGTCAGTTCTGGTGGGCCCTTCATTGGCAGGTGAATGGTGCTAACTGGGTACACTGGGCCCTCCTCATGACATCCTCTCAGCAGGTTACAAGCATGCATGACCTGCATCTAATAGCAACAAGCAATCAAATATGATGCTTGCTTTTGCAAGCACACCAATGTGATTACTTGCCATATAGTTTGTTCTTTTATTTAACTGCTTTCTAAAGAGGGAGACAAGCAAGTTGTTTATGTGTGTATACATGGGTGTGGTGGTGGAAAGGCATTAGAAAGCAGAGCAAGAAGCTGCCTCATTGTAATATGCACACAAGCTGGAAAAATTGGCCAGAGCCAGTGGACACTGGAAATGCAACCATGTAATCAGGGTAACTTCACCTGACTCACTCACTGTACAGAGGCTTGATTCCTCCATAGGAAATGAGATATACACATAGAGCAGCCAATAAATTGTTGTTGGGTGCTGAAAAGGATCATGCTTTCTTGAGAGATTTAGCCATTCCTTCCAACAAATCTTACTTTATAAGAGAGCTGGCTTATATCCTCTGCTATGACAAATGGAAAAGACCTGCTTGCCACCTGACAGCATGTGTAGGATGAAGAGAGAGGTCCACCATGGACTGTCGTACTCCCCACAGTCTTGTTTTTAATACATTGGACACCCTCTCCTCATAAAGGCTTGTGCTATATTTTTTTAAAAGAATTCTCTATATTGCTACAAAATTAATATTGGCTTTAGTGCAGAACAGTTATTCTCCTTGAATTTATAAAATCTGATCTCATAACTGGAGGAACAAAGGAAGAAACCTTTAACCCTTAGAGCTGGGCTCCACAGAGGCTTACGAATATCTTGGGATTGTTGAGCTGAATTCAGTCAGATGCTGTCAAGGAACTAGGTAACTGTTTGGGACTTTTGTGCTTATATGACAGGGGAGGTTGGTTTTATGCCAGCAAGTGTGTGTGTATGCATATGCACGTGTGCATGATGTGTGTGTGTGTGTGTGTGTGATGGGTCAGTGAGCTGGATCTGTATTACAGTTGTTGATATTGATACCCTAGAAGCTAAATTATTTGACAAACACATGTGCTTGTGCTATATTAAAAGGAATCGAGAGGAAATATCAGCTAGTGAAAGAATTTCTATCCACTGCCCTGAAATCATTTCTCACTTCATAAATATGTCTCTGTGTAAGGAATTTTCCCCCCTTTATAGGACTTTTTCTTGCCATTTTCACTTGTCTCCCCCCTTTTAAAATTAGCCTGTTTAAGTGTAGTGTTCAGCTACATGGCTTGGCAATGTTCTTTCTGTACACATGGTTTGGTCCCATGGAAGCTTCATTGTGGATGCTCATAGGTAAGCTGATGCAGGGCAGATCCCTAACTGTTTCCCCCCTTGAGGGCTGCCTTATTGATTTCATGGTACTGGAACTCCCTATTATCCCCCATTACTAAACAGTTAAGATCAATGATTTTTAAATTATGGGACAACCACAATATGTACCGCCTTAGAAAAATACAAAGAAAAAAGAACTGACTACTGAGATACTGCCTTCACTTCTTCTAACACCATGTACTAAAAATAATTTCATTTTTTTTTAAAAAAGAAAGGTCTTTAAAATGTCTAGAAGTTACAGCCCTAGATTTGTCAGAGGAGAGCTGAATTAATATCTAATGCCATTCTATGGTTTGTGCTGTACACAGCATGAATCCCAAATCATACTTTGAACTTTCAGTTGTATAGTGATGGCTTGTCATTTGAGTCACTGCAGCGACTCATAGAATTCAAAGTGAATTTATTGCACTTAGTGCTCTGATTCTAGATTGCTAGATTGCTAGGCAGTGACAAGCCATGGTCTATCAGATCAGAATAGGAAGAGTGAGAACAAATCTTGGAAAAGTTAATTTCTTGGGCCATAGCCAGTGTCTGTCTAAGGGACCCAGGAAGCTATAGCTCAAAACCAAAACAAAACAATTTAGTTCAGTTTGAGTATTAAGAAATTACAAGTTTCTGTTTCCAAAATCAATATACAAATTGGAACATAGCAATTTTTCTATATTCACTGCTCTCAAAATTCTAAGGTACAATACTCTGAACAAAAAAAAAAAAAAAAAGTAGAAGAACAGGTATATCATGAAAAACTAGACATAAAATTCATATACTGAAAAACTGAGACAAATTGATAGATTAGAGTATCACAAATCTGACATTTTACAAAACCACAATCAGGTTTTCTTAACCATGGTTTGAATAATAATTTCATTAAGTCATTCAGTTAGTACATACCATCAGGAAGACCCCGCTTATCTCATGAGTTAGGGACTGGGGGACTTTCGGAAAGTGGAATCAGCTGAAAAATAGACCCAGGGGTTTTTAAACTTACAAATGCAGTTTGGCCACCAAAAACATAAGTAACACACTATGTATAAGTTTTGAATGCATGCAAAAACTAAACTGCAAACCCCAGGATTCCATAGGATGTTGAAAGTGGAATAATAGCACTATAACAGTCTAGTGCGGAAATGGCCAAAGCCTTCCAGAGGAGGAAGCTGGGAGGCTGGTGAAGAAAGGAGGTGGAGGGAAGGCAAAGTAAGGCAAAAATAGGTGTGCAGCCCACTCCCAGCCTCTGTCCTGCCTTTCAGCCCTCTGACCACTCCTCTCTCTTTTGCAGCCGCTTTGCTTCTCTCCCTCTCTCGTCTTTCTGTCCCTTGCACTGGTGTGGCACTGACCTTGGCGTCTCCATTGCACAGAACCATAGACTCAGCCAGAGAAACAAAAGAGGTTTGGGTGGGGGGACAGAAAGATGGTTGCCAGTAAAAAGGGCAAGTAAGCGAGCCTTTTTGTGTGTGTGCCTTCCCCCACTCTGAGCTCACTTTACAAGTAGTGTGCATGCATGCAGTTCAAAGATAGCCTTTGTCGGAAAAACTGGCAAAAGTCCATTCTTTCAATACTTGAAAATTACATAGACAAGTTCCACTAATTCAAGTAGGGACCTGCTGTCTTCAGAAGCAAACCTTGGGAGCATGCCCTTGGGAGCGGTCCTGAGTGAGCCTCTAGGAAAGAAGAACTGAGGAAAGAGCAGGCCCCTGGTCAAATTAATTGGATTTGTCTGTAATTTGCAAGTGTGGAAAGGGTAAATTGTTGAAAAGTGAGTTGTCCAAGGAGGAGAGGAGCCTGTATTTCACTACTTTTCCATTTCATGCTGTGACCACAAGGTGATCAAGGCAATGCCTGCTCTCCAGCTGCCCCAGTTGGCAGGGACATACTCAGTCCTGGGTCTTGAAGGAGCCAGTGGTACACCATCTCCTGAGGAGGACCTCTCTGGACCCAGAGGAGCATGAGAACTGCCACTGGATTGCAAATATCCCCTGTTTGGGCAAGGTGCTTAAGCATGTGGTGACTAGGCAGCTTCAGACATTCTTGGAGGAAACAGATTATCTGGACCCCCTTCTGTCTTGTTTCAGGCCAGGGAACAGCATTGAAAGGGTCTTAGTTGCTCTAACTGGTGACCCACTCCAGGGGAATGACAAGGGGGAATGCTACCCTGTTGATCTTCCTAGACTCTCAGCAGCTTTTGGTACCATTGATGGTGGTCTCCTACTGAACCGGCTCTGTGGGATGCGAGTGGGAGGTGCTGTTCTGCAGTGGTTCTACTTGTACCTAGAGGGCTGGTTCTAGAGAGTAGGAATGGGGGATTCCTGTTCAGCCCCATGGCTATTAAGCTGTGGGGTGCCACAGTGTTCCATCTTATCCTCCACACAACACAAAGCCACTGGTGGAGAGCATAAAGGGATTTAGAGTGGGTTGCCATCAGTATGCTGATAGCACTTAGCTCTGTTCCTTCTTATCAGAGTCAGCTGGGCTGTGCAGGTGCTGGTCTGGTGTCTGGATGCTGTGTTGCACAAATTGCATCCCTTTTCTGTTTCAAGCCATTCAGGAAGCTGCATTTTGGTTCTTTTCTCTCTTTCTTTCTCCACAGTTGCACCCAGCGCACTTGTGGAGAGCAAGGTGACTGCGCATTGCCCCATGTTCATCACGGTGCTATTGCCAACTGCACTCTCAACCGTCAGGGACATATGGAATGCACCGTTTCTTGTGAAAAGGGATTTGTCCTCCATGATAACCATGGGCAGTTGCTACATCCAGGACAGGTGAGTTGGGAGTTAATTGTATCATTCCAGATATGCACCACGGTGAGTGTTTCAATCTATCATGTTAAATGGGACTTTGGGATACCTTTTCCTAATGCAATAATTCCTTCCAGGCATTTGTAAATCTTTGTTGTACAGTATTGAGGTGGAGGTGGCAATGCCAATGCCTTAATATTTGTAGGCTGGGCTGGTAGGATGATATAGAATGTTCATGAACACTCTGTCTTCTAAGGAGAAAAAAAATCCTATGGTGCAGAATCTCAGTGACACAGCCTTGTGAGTTGAAACTAGCTAAGATGTAGAAAAGCCTCTCTAAAGGAAGCAGTTGTTGGGGCAAAGTTTTATGGGATGATCCTATATGAGGTAACTAAACTTAAAGAGAAGAGGCTTAGATTTAGGGCAGCCAAAGGCAGAAAGAGGAACCTGAGGCAAGGATGGGTGTTTGAAAAATGGTCCAATCCATTCCTTCAGAGGTATATCCCACAAATGGATGGTTGTGGAGACATCAGGCATTTTGATATGTTTCATTAAGTTATATCTCACTTTGTTCATTTAAAACTGAGGCAGCATGCCTCACTTCATCTACTAAATGCATACACATGCACACACAACTGAAGAAAAGTGGGAAATTAAAAAGCAAAATGTGTGATTGGAAAGACATATTTGAAGACTCATATCTAAGTTTTTTGAAAAACATTCCATTGTGTGGCTTCAGTGCTCCACATTGTTTCCTTATTGTAATAGCCTGCAGTTATGATCTTGGCTTTTCATCCACTTCTCTTCTCTCTTACATTCTTTTGCATTTTCTCCAGCTACCACTTTGTTTCTTGCCAAACATATTTTAACCTTTGGTTAAAAAAAGATTGAAATATGGAACTGGAAACAGAACAACTTCCTACAATGATAACAATGTTTAGAATTTACTTAGAATGCATACTGGAGTGAATAGCTGGCCACTTAACCTGCTCCTTACCAAAGTGCATGATTAATCATTAAGGATGTAAGACTAACCGGTATGTCATTTTCATGCATGAGAACAAAGAATTTCAAAAGTTCTGTGGAGGGATGGTGGATGATGGGAGCCATGCAAAAACCACGATAGCACTTCCCTCCCTGCACTGAGCACTGGCAACAACAGCTTACCAGAGTCAAGTGTTTCAAAAACCACCATATAGCAGAGACTGTACACACAGCTTAGAAGCATGCCCAGCAGAGTATAAACACTAGCAGCATTGCTCTGAAGCCACAAAATATGCCCACACCTTCTTATCTTCCAACAGGAGGCTTTACTTTCCAGTTACGATACATACATATATACAGTACTCCAACAGAATTTCAGCATTCCACAGCAAGTGAAGATATGCATCCAACATAGCCTCCGGCCGCTCCATCAGACAATCGATAGGGCACAGTTGGCTAGAACACACCCCCTTATATACATACACTTCTGATGCAACTCTAGCCAACTTTGCATGTTCCCATGTATGATGCAACCCTTTGCCCTGGTTACATATTACAATGTCTCATCAAGAGTTACATGGGATTACATCATTCACTGTCATTCCCAGGTCACAAGTTCTCCCTGCTGGGTGATGTTACAATGCTTTTAATATTTTTTTAAAATGATTTTTAACATTTTAGATCTTTTTGTGACCGTTTTTGCTTAGAAACAGTGAGTTTTATAGAAAAGTCACTATTTTCTTTGCTACATTTGCATGGTATAATAGGTTCCAGATTATCCTACAGGATAATAAAATTGTTCAGGGGGATTGATGACCTTTTTCATTAGCCTTCTAGCTCTGCATGGAGTGTCTGCAGAAAGTGGACATGCTCCTGTGCCCAACCACTATATTCTCAGAATTCTCTGATTCCCCTGTCCATGGCCTTTGTGGTTAGGTAATGATATGCTTTATATGATGTTGCATGTTAAATATCAAGAAAAAGTCAAGATTGGGCCTTAGAAGTTGGGGAGGAGGTGGCTGATTAAAATCTCCAAAGATCGGGTAGGCTGAGCCTCAGTGGGAGCCACATGTGGCTAATATAAACTGCATAGATGTTGCCGATACCAGTGTTCCCCTTTTCCTTATTCCCACTGCTGAGGAATAATGGGAGTTATAATGCAACAGCATCAAGATTGGGGTGGGCAACGATGGGAGGCTAGGAGGCCACATAAGCCTACCAGAGGACCTTGAATGAGCCTCATCCCCCCTTCCTTGCACCCATCTGCAAAAAAAATAAAATATTTTTTTTGCCTGAAATGCCCTCTGGGGGTTAGGAGGGCATTTTCAGAATGTTTTCATATACACACACACTCTTTTTTGACCCAGGAGACATCTTTTAACAGTAAGAAATCACTTCTTAGACCGAGGTTCCCCCAAAATGACCCCACACGGGGCATTTGGGAACAAATGTTTTGACGCTTGAGGGGCCTTGGAGGCTGCATCTGGCCTATGGGCCACACTTTGCCTGTCCCTCATGTCTGCCATTCTTACAGTAAGCTAAGGTCAGCTTTCATCCTACTGTACCAGCCTTCAAACAAGCAATAGAATTTAGGATTGGCTTTCTTTTTCTTTCACAGAAGGAGATCCTGTTGACCTGTAACTCTGGGCAGTGGGACAGATCTGTAACTTGTGATCCCATCGACTGCCAGTTTCCAGATCAGTCACATGTGTTTTATGCTGAGTTCTCATGCCCTAAAGGGACTACCTACCTGAAGCAATGTTTCTTCTCCTGCATCAAGCCAGCAAAGCTTCAAGGTATGCTGCTGCCATCATTCAGTTGATACTCTCCCTCTTTCTTAGGGCAGTTTTGGATGAGATGCCAGAATCCCAGAACGTTAATCCTATGTCTTTGCATTTCCGGTACTTACATTAACATCTTAAGAGGGGACTCTCTCATCTTCCCTGAGGTGATTAATGAAACATATATTTCTGTCAGGAAGATTAGATTCAAGTGATCCTGCAACTTATTCAGTTTTAATAGGCAACGGTGGATAAAACGGTATTGTAACACAAAGAAAAATTGCCTTGAAGAAGACTAATCTAACTGTTCTCTAAAAAGAATCTGTATTACATACTGTATTTGCCAGCATATCAGACGTACCTTTTTCCTGAAAAATACAATTTGAAAATGAGATGTGCCTTATACACCAGCAAATAAGATAACTTTGTATATGTGCCTTCAAGTCCCCTGTTGGCGACCCTATGAATTTTGTAGCACAAATGCACTTGAGAGGAGCCATACCAACTGTATAAATTGCAGCTCACTTGAATCTAATCTTGCTTGTGTTTTCTTTGTGTTACATAGCATTCTTATAGCACTTCTAATGCCTAAGAAGACCCTATTGCGATTTGGAACAGGAGCATAGCAGTGGTGGCCATCTGTAATGGCGGCTGGCTAGTTTCTTCATCCCAGGGGCCTGTGTGGCTTGAGCAGTCCTCTGAGAGAGGCAGGAATGCCAGCCAATTAGTTTAAACCCTGGTCTAAACACATTGGCTAGCAGGGAAAGGTCTGAGTTACTCTGATGCATTCAGATATGGTGAGAGGATATATATTCCTGGGTCCCTTGCACACTTGGGCATTCATGCTGTAAGTTCCACCCATCCTTTATTTGGTCATGTGCTTAGTCTGATGTTTTGTTCACGGGTGTGCCATCTGTGTATTTGTATTGTCACCTTGTCACAACTTTCAGGGGCAGTTGGCATGAGTCCTGGATCCAGGACATCAATTCCAGGGTCCTTGGGCATTGGCAGGAATGAGGGTCCCGTTAGGGGTCTGGGGACTGTGGGCAAATATGGCCATGTCTGGTTGGGGGCAGATGCCTTTCTTGTACTCCCTGGTGGCGGGGGACCCTGAGTGGGCACCTGCCAAGATGGATCCCTTACGTGTCATCCCAGTGGTTCTGGCAGCAGGCCAAATGGTTGGGCTCATTGATCAACAGGCAGGTTGATCAATGCCTGTATCTGGACTCAAGTATGCATCAACCCTATCAACAGCTGTAACAACTAAATGTTGTGACCTACTTTTTCCCATCCATGTTGGATGTTCATGTATTATTTAAGTGAAGCAGGACTCACCCCTGAACACACAAAATAAACTTTACTTAAGGGCTCTGTTGCTTTAGTAGTTGTGGTAGATCCTGTTTGTAATTCTACATACAGTAGTTACTCTGTTTTAATCGTGTGACATGGGCATTCCATTTAAATTAAAATGTTGTATTTGTGGGTAAGACATAGAATTTTCCCCTTGTGCCATCGGTGAATGTAAGGAGATGAGATGCAGATTCCAAGAACGTTTTCCTACTGACACTGTCTTCTGACCAAATCAACACGTTTCTGTTTTTACTAGCCAACATCACTGAATAGTGACCTTCTGTAGCTTTACAACAAAAGTGGCCTTCTGTAGCTTTACAACAAAAGGTGTGTGTCATAAAAGCCTCCCCCTCACCCATGTTGTAAATTGTTTTAATTACAGAGAAGCTGAAGGTTCTCAGGACTTCTCAGGATTACAGGAGAGGCTTTAAAAATGTTACATAGGGTGCCTTATTTTTTCAGACAGTGTCAGGTTTCATGTAGGAAAAACAAACTTTCTTCTGCCCCTGAAGTGATGGACTTTCCTGCAACCTTATGTTCTGAGGCTATTTGTAGGGAAGCCAGTGGTGGCCATCAGTAAGAGACATCATGCCACCCCCACTAGAAAACTCAGAAATGAAGACACAAAAAGAAATTAGCACCTGCCATCTGTCTTCAGGGGCTCTGCTGTAAAACCACTTAGAAAACTCCATCATTGCCTAAACCTTCCCCAAGTCACAACCTGTGATTGTAAGGTAGTAAATAGGATAGATGTTCAGCAAATTTATTGAAGGATAGCCATGTTAATCTGTTTCAGTATAAAAAGAAGGAAGGAAATTTGTGGCACCTTTAAAGCTAACCTGTTTATTTCAAAACCCACCTTTGTTCCTTTAACTACTCATTATGACTACCATGAAGGACAGTACTTGCCACCTCACTGTCCTGCCAGAATCTTCTGTTACATTTCATGCTCCTGTCCACCCCCCCTTCCCCCAATTTGTATATGTCTATCTACTGAGGCTCAGCTGCTTGCATATGAAAACATAGACTAGAATCCATAAAACTTTTTGCTGAAGTGAAATGATTCATCTTAAGGGTGCTGCAAGACTCCTCCTTTTTTTTTGTTTTTAATTCTAAAATAGCTTTGGTCATTTGGGAGGGTTTCTGGGCATCGTTGACTCATCAACCTCTAGACAAGATTGGCTGGAACTTTCAAGGTGAAGCTAGTTAGGGCATCCTGTCCACTTAGGGGCATTCTGCTCTCAGTCATTCACTCTCAACAGGCTGATGAAGGGGATCCCTTTCCACAGCAGTTTCTGACTGAAAGCCGCAACATGAATTCTTTCTGGCACTGCCCAAGAAATGAACCAGGCACTTGACAGGCAAAAAAACTGTGTCTCACGTTCCCAACATACAATGGACAAGGGGAAGGTGGGGAAAACTCAGCCAGCCTTCGGGCCACCATTTGGCCCTTCCTGGACCCATATTCAAAATGGGCTTTGCTTCTCTTTCTTTCCCTCTCTTGCTTGGAGTCAGGAATGAGTCAGTGGCTGACCTGCTTGGAGGATGGATTGTGGTCACTTCCAGAAGCTTTCTGCAAGCTGGAGTGTGACATTCCACGCCCAGTTGCCAACGCTAAGCTGCTGGTGCCCCGGTGCCTGCAAGGGAATCACGACGTGGGCTCTGTCTGCCCCTATGAATGTAAACCTGGATATTATGTGGCAGAAACCACAGAGGAAAAGCCCAGGAAGTGAGTACAAGCAAGAATGTTTCTTTCCTATTGATATTTTCTCTGTGATGTCTTTTTTTTCTCAGCATCAGCATTTCAGTCTAGCTGGATCATTGGCTATAATATCCTTTTGTGAGAAACTTGCTTCTCCAAACAGGTGTTCTGCTTTTCTCTTTTTCTGTGTGCGCAGCCTATTCCTCACATTACCACCTTTGGGTACCAACCTTGTCCTTTCAATTATACAAAATTTTATTTTTGTTTGGGATAAGTGAGTAAATAATTATGAGTCTTTCATAATGCATTTTTCACAAGACGACTGCAGCTTATTCTCCAAACCTTGTAGGTGTGAAAATGCCATCACAGATCCATTCTTGTGTTTTCTTCAGCACCTGCTCAGTGGGGATGCAGCAGATGGGTATATGCTTACTATACCTTTGCCACGGCTTAACACAGTATAAACCAGACATAATTTCTTCATCTCCATCTTCTAATATCAAAAAATGCCCTTAGGAGACGGTTGGGCAACTCTATAATGTGTGCATTGGCCAATTTTTAGCCATGCTGGAGGGTGTACTACCTTGTTCTGTACAGATTTTTCAGGCAAAAGCCAAACTAGAAGTGACTTTCAGTTTCCATACCCAGCTTTTCATGGGGCAACCTTTTGTGGATTTGAGGGAGTTGGGGGTGTTTTCATATAAATTGCCATCCCTGGAAGCCTCTACAATCAGCAATTTATTGTTTTGGAGCATGTATGTGTGCCTTGGAAGAGAAAGCAAACAGGGGAGGTGCATTAAAAGCTACTACCTCTGCCTGGGCTCCTCTACTAGATTTAGTGCTACATACGTGAGCTCCCTCTCTTTGTTAACTGTTTTAAACTTGCTATTTGTTGAGTTTTGTTCCATTCATGCTAAATTTAATCTGATTTATTTGTTAGTTTACATTACTTTCCTCTTATTGCTGCACATGCAGTTACCCAAATATGTGTTTTTAAATGTGCACACAGACTTCTGCCTGCTAGTCTTTGCAGTTCCCTAATGCTAACTAATGATCAGTGCCCAATGATAGCTAATTACTTTAAAATGTAGTATAATTAGGCAATAACTGTGCATTACAATTAATGGATTGCTATAAGGTTGTTTCCTTTTATTTTTTTTTCCTGACATAATACATAGGTGCTTGATTTTGTTCTAACAGGTAGAAGTTGGACAACTATATCAGTACATCTCCATGTTAGTGAAGTCTGCATCTCTTAAACTTACTCCAACATTCAACAATTCAAACAACTTCTGCCTATCTTGATAAAAACCCAGCATATAGAGTGAAAAGAAAATACTGAGAAATATGTGGAATATGTATGTTGGTACTCACTGTATTAGTGATTTAGGTTGTTGCTCTGTGGTCAGCAAAATCTACTCCAAGGAGTTAGGCAAGAGGCTAAATTGCCTATCTATTTTCTTTCCTCCTCCCTTCCTCTCCGCTGCCTAGAGAGGTCCATGTGGGTTAAAAATTATTTCCCAGAAGACCCAGCTGGTAATAAATGAAGCTTTTTGTTGTGAGAAATCTCTCTCTCTCTCAATCTCTCTCTCTCTTTTGGCAATAGTTTGAATATGCCCTCATTTTGCAGCAAATTGAAATAAGCTTAGAACCAAAGAAGAAAGAGAAGAAACCGGGACACTTTGAAAGCATCTTAAAAAATGGGATAACTGCAAATGAATTGGACTGTCCCTGGTTAATCAGGACAGTTGGAGGGTATGGAATGCTAGTTCCACTGGAGTGCTACTTCCTCCACCATTTTGTAGATCAACCAAGAGGGAGGGCACTGATATCTGAGTGGAGGATTTCCCCAATCTGAAGCTAGCCTTCAAACCATGTGCTCTACCACTGAGCTATAGGTTGGCCTCCACTGAGTGGGGAGAAGTTGATAGAAAAAGGCTACCCTGACTCTTTCAAGCCAGACAATGCAGGTAATTTCATATTCATCTGTAGAATGCAAGAGACCTTTTCTAGAAATTTTGCCATTAAGTTATTATTTCTCCTTCCTTTGCACTGGGTTTCTTTGAGGAAGATACTTTTTTTGACATGTGTTTAACATCACTGCATGCCCATCAATATTTTCTTACAAACCGTTAAGTTTCTTGTGTGATTATCCTAGCAATTTTCACAGCAACACTGTGAACATTAAATTAACTCTTCATTTTAGATGAGGGCTGATGCTGAGCGATAGTAACTGGCTTAAAATAAGCTCAGTAAATTCATAGTAGATGCACGATCCTAACCATGGTATTCCTAAGTTTAAGCTCAGTCTTTTAGCCACTTGACTATGAAAACTCTCATAAGCCATGCTTTATCCTTGCCATCATAGTTCATAAAAAGATGTATTAAAATTGGGGTGTTTTTAAAAAGAAAGTCACTGTGGTACAGTGGTTTGAAGGCTGGACAGGATTTGAATCCCTGTTCAGCCATGGTTTCTACTGGGTGACCTTGGTCATGTCTTACTCTCTCAGCCTAATAAGAAGGCAATAACAAACTTCCTCTGAGTAATTCTTGCCAAAGAAATTCTGGGATAGGGTCACCCTAAGTCAACTGGAAGGCATATAACAACTTTTTTTTAAAAAAAAAATCAAAATAAATGAGGACTGTAAAGCAGAGCTTTACTATATTGTTGGGTTCACAATGTGAATTGCATGATGAAAGTTCTTGTGGCCACCAAAAACTAGAGAATCTCAGTGTAGGACGGGAGTTCTATGCACATTCCTTTACATTAGATTGGACAACTACAGTGGAAGCTTGTTTCACTGTGCTGGGAGGGGTGATTGCATTTTCACCTGTAATGTACCCCAGAACTGACCAATAGTGTTCAATTCTTTCTTGTTGTTTTTGGTTTTCTGAGGTATTTGAGTCATTTTTTTTCACTTTTTTTTCTTCAATGCATAGCACTGCTCTAGGCAGCATTATGAATTATTATTTACATGCATTCCCTACAAGGGTTCACGTTTGGAGGCTTTGGGTGGGTGGGAGCTCTGTGAGGGGAGACACAGGGCCTGTGAAAACACATTACTTCTTCTTTAGAAGCATGTTGTACTGAGCAAAGTGGTGTTTTCTTCTGGGTCAAGGTGTGTAGGATGGGATTGTAAATGCTTGGAAAGAGTAGGCTGATAGCCCTCACCACCACAAGGAGAGGGGGGGCTTCAAAGAATAAAAACAGTGTTTACTCATCCAAGGGCAATTTGGCACTAAAGGACACAAATATCTTCCCTCTCTACCTGTCTGTGTCCCTCTGCATGGAGTCTTGATGCTTCCATAAAGTGTCAGGCAGGGCCCTGGAATTTCTATCCTTCCCTTTCCCCTCATTCTAGTCCATATGATTCAAACTCTTGCATATACTGGTTAAAAACTTAAGCAATAATTTAAGTTAATTTATCATAGTTTGCATAAATGTAGAAATGACCGATTGGCACCTTTAAGCTGCTGTGTTTTGGGTTTTGTGGGAATGGAGGAGTTAAACAAAATATTTTATTTGAATTGGCAAACATACAAAAAATCAGACACTCCTAAGTACCATACAAGGCTATTAGAAAGTAAGGCAAGAAAGGTTGGATAGGGAGAGATTAGGCGTGAAAAGAGTGATAGTTACCAGTCTTGAAGAAGGAGGTTGCAGTAGAGGGGCTCAGACAGTGTATGAGGGAGTGGCAGTCTGGACCATGTCCTACATACTATGTCCTAAATACTACAAATGACTGGGGTGAAAGCTAAGAGTTTTTATACCCTGTTTCATCCCTGAAGGGGTGCATTGACAAAGCCTAAATGGGTTTCCCACAGGACTAAAAAAGGGGTCTGGAATGGGCTGATTGCTTTAACTCTGAAGAGGCAAAACATTGATGGGACTCTTGACAGTCTCTTAATGTTCAGCCAGATAAGGTGTATAGGAAGGATCTCCATGGGGTAAGATCGAACGATGGTCTCTGATTGCTCACTAATCTGGGCAATTTGTCTTTCGTTATATTCAAAAATGCTAAGAGCCTGAAGCAGTGAAAGGATTAGCACAAACCCATCAGCACTGGAGTTTTCTACGTAATCCTATTTGAACTTTCAAGACCCTGAATAGGTCTCTGGCCAGCGTGACTCCAAACATGTTCTCTGGTCAGTGTGACCCCAGTTGTGTTCTCTGGTCATTAGTAAGTTCTATTTATGAAAATTGCATATCTTGTAGGAGGGGGTATGGTATGGTAACAGGAATACAGAATTCTAGGCTCCCAGTGGCACTGGATGTTTATCAAAACACCATTGTTTCCGGATAGAGAAAATGCCCACAACTGCAAGATAGTTTGCATAAATAGCATCGGAATTGCTTGCCATCTTGGTATGTTTGCAGCTTTTGGATTTCTTTTTGTATAAGTTGGACTGTCTAATTGCAGTAGACTTGAATTTGTCTCAGCTTTTAAGTCATCTTCTAGCTATATACATTTACCTTCTGTTGTGCAACAGGTAAGAAAGAGGAGCTCATCTACCACATCCTTATCCCTCCATTACTAGGACTCCTTGGTCCTCAAACTTAAGCCCTAGTTTTACATTCCATTGTAAAATTATAATAGGCAGAGATTATGTTATCTGCCCATCCTGACTTCCCTGTAAAATATATCGACATCTATCTATCTATTCTATCTATCAACAATAGCTGGAGAGAAAATAGTTTTTCTCAGCAACAGCCACCCCAGTTCTAATATATACATTTTGGGAGTGGCATACTGTTGAATAGGCAGTTTAGGGTCCTTAAGCCAAAGCACCAGATCCCATCTGTTCTTGGAAGCTAAGAAGGGTCAGCTCTGGTTAGTACTTGGATGGGAGACCACCAAACACTACCAGATGGTGTGGGCTATATTTCAGAGGAAGAAACTACAAACGTCATCTAGAAACCCTGTGAAATTAATGGAATCACCATAAGTTGACACGCAACTTGAATATCCACACACAACTTAGCAAAAATCCTTGTTTTGGTGAAAACAGCCAAAATTAGTTGGAGTCAGGACAGCTGCCTGCCTTTGGATTGTCCTTGGAGGCACAGCTTGGAGGAACTGTGTTGGTGAGTGCCTTCAGAAATTTCTGCATCGCAATCCATCAGCCATGTTCCTCTGTTGCTTGGGTGTATGATTCCTAGTGTCTGTTAGTCTGTTTCTTCTGTAGACTTGTGAGAATTCCCCAAGGCAGATTGACAAACTCTCACCTGAGAACCCAGAAGCATATGCCTTTGCTTTCTGGCAATATTTGTATCCCACAGGCAGACTTCATATGAAGAAAAACAGAGACAGGGTTCAGTCTGTGAAACAGGAGGCAGGTGAATAATAACAAACCACCCTGTCCAAATCTCATGCTTTTCAGTGCCTTAAAAAATTATCCACTTCTCTTCCCCTGACAAGGCCAGTCCTCATGTTCACCTCCTCTCCTTCCATTTCTTGGTGAGAATGATAAAGATGTTTGATCCGTCGGTATCTCCACTTCCCCCAGTACATTCCACATTATCCAAACAGTGCAGTAGACTGAAGTAAGATCATAAAAGAGGTAGATGTGGAAAAGGAAAAAGGAAATAATCTTCAGTGTGGGAGCTGGAAAACCTTCAGAAAGGCTCTGTGGGTGAATGAGGGGAGAACTAGGATATTCAAGAGTGTAGCTTGGCAGCAGTCCACCTAACATTAGCGGGAAATGTATGCTGTTCATATTTTTGCACCAAAATAATTCCAGAGTCTGTGCCAAGTAAACTCAGATTCTTTGCCATCTGTCAGTCTGTGCAGTCTGGCTAAAAGATGAAAGTCACCACTTTGTTTGTTTGTTTGTTTACTGCATTTATATCCCACCTCTCTCCCAAAATAAGCCTTTCCATTTTGTATGATTTATGTTAATAGACTTAGAATTGCTGGGTTACATCCTAGAGACCCTGTCAATACCTTTTAAAGTTGCAAGGCAGCAGAAGTTGACTGAGCCATGTCACTTCTTGCCCCGTCTTACATCCACAGCCAGTTGCAGGAAGTGTTGGTTTTATTCCACAGTCAGCTCCTAAATGCAAGAAGGCTGGGATCAAGGTCTTTCCCTTACAGAGAATGATGTAGAACAAAAAAAGCAATTAAGGCATAGATAAACAAGAAGGAGCAGGGAATGGAAGCTATTAATTTATGCATGTGTCCAGCTTTCTAGTCAAAGCATGATAGAGGCCATAATAGAGGAAGAGATAGCAAAGTTGGGGACAGAGGCTGCGTTTTCCAAAGAATGGAACTATTTTACAAAGCCGAGTATACCTCCACAATTGCTTTCTTTAAACAGGATCCCTAAGATTCTTGATTATTTCATTTTATCTAGAGATAGCAAAGCCTGTATGTTACCATCCATTGACAGGAGAGGAATGAATCATAGATTCCAAACAGACATTAAGAGGCACGTGTGTTTCCTATAATTAGCATGTTTTTTAATCCCACAAGAGAGTGTCTTCAAGAATGTTTGCTTCAGCTGACATATTTGCATATTAAACACTATTATCTTCCAAACGCCCAATCACAACACAAAGGATGCTAAATGCAAGCTATGGTAGGAAGGAGCATCACGTCCTATGGCAGACAATTTCACCCCTTGAGAGAAGTCCTCCTGAAAATATGCTAAATGTAGTCTGGCCTACATATTGACCGGAATAGAGAATTAGGATTTATTAATCCAGTGTTGTTTTAAAAAAAAATGGAGCTAAGGTTTATCTGTATCAAAGCAGAAGTTCACTTTACTTTTATACCCCAAAAGGCTCACTTTTGAATTGCCTGCCCTCAGTACAGGACTTGCCCAGAACATCCTCTGTATTCTGGGCATGCCTGTTTTGCAGATGGATAATTCGACTGCATCTCTGCATTTAGTGTCGTCCAGTCCTTGTTATGGCAGAGATGGCAGCAGAATTGCCCACTGCCAGTGAAGGCTGGTAGAAAAGAGACAAAAGCCAAACTCAAGTATAGAGGCAGTGGGCAAACCCAGGATCAGGCTGTCCCAACGCTGTCTCCAGAAAAATATCATGGCATGATAGGCAGCTAGCTATAATCATTGAAGCCTGTTTTTGAAGCCATATATGGTAGCTGGATGCACATACAGAGAATCATAGTATGCTCATGCTAAATAAATATCAACTTTGAGGTGCAGAAACAAACCATGGTTTAGAGCTGTTGCTGCTTTCATATTTCTCAGTCAGCTCAACAGACCATGTGTTTTAACTTTCATTTCCATCTGTCAGTACTCCAGTATTTGTTATGCAGAAGGGCAATGGAGTTAATATGTATTTGAATTGTGCCTTTTCTGAATATAAATTTTATACAGACTTATAGATATTTGAATTAGTCATATGTAATGAAACAAACATCATCTATCAGACATCACTTTGGCGTGATGTTTGAACTGAGCTCATGCACTTTTCTTTGGGAACAGTTTATTCCATAAAATCACGCACACATGCCTTTCAACTGGCCTGGTTTGGCAGGGACAGTCTTGATTAATCCTCTGTTGTCCTATGTTCTCAGCTGCTTCATAGATGTCCCAGCTTCTCTCTGTTCCTCCCATTTTCCCCCTTTGTTCTCAGCTTACTTCATTTGGTACAAACTGAGTTTAGAACAGAAAAGTAGCAGGGGAAGAGGAGATGAGGGAGAAGAATCTTGCCTTCACCCTGTAGATTTAGGCACAAACTGCTTTAATGAGTTTGTTCTTCCTCATTATTAACTTCTGCAGTCTTGACAACACTCTGATGTGGCTTGACCACGTGTCCTGATTTTCATCCCTGAAATGTTGGAGGGCACACCAAGCGCAATTAATCTGGTAAAACCTGGCTTCCTTATTTGAGGTTTACCCTTATCTTCTTTTGGTATGATCATGAGAAGAGTCTACCTCTTCCTCTGAAGCTGTTGTTCATTCATGCATGGGAGAAACTTCTAATGATGACCAGGGGAGGAGTGGGGCAGATTTACTAGGCCCCTGCAAAAAATTTAAAAAGCAACTAAAACCTTCCCAATATAATTTGATCCCAATTCTAATTGGTTTCACTTGCGTTTGGTATTTTTATACTAACAGATATATGAAATATTTTGACTTTGAGATATTTTTTGCATACATACTTGTATCTATATATCCATCTGTGCACATGGAAGTTATTTAACACAATAGTAGGTTAAATATCTCCACACATTTTACACATTGTCTAAGCCAGTCATGAAAGAAGAGAATGATATCATAGACCAAGAGTGGTGAATTTTTGACTGCAACTGCCATCATCCTTCAGCATTCCCTGAGCTGGCTAGGGCTGATGGAATGTAGTCAAGCTTCATCTGGAGGGCCACAAAGTGTCCACCTCTGCATAGATTCAGAGTAATTACCTGATACATGGTCTCACATTCTTATAGAAAAAGAATTATGGATGACTCTTTGAAGGTTTTCTTCATTTTGTTATGCAGACTCATTTTTGACTTACGGTCAAAATATGTTTAAAGGGGGTTTCTCCTTGTTTTCTTCTGTGACTGAGAGAGTATGACTTGTCCAAAGTCACCCAGTGGGTTTCCATTGCCATGGAGGGATTTGAACCCTGGCCTCTCAGTGTCCTATTCCAAAGCTCAAACCTCTCCACCATGTTGGCTGTTGATGCTTTGACTATTCAGTGTGAAAAATGTGAGGGACTGGGATAGCACCTTGGTGGCTCATTGTCCCTGCCTTCCCAGTTTAACAGTAAACACTTCTCGTTCTCTTTTATTGCTTTGCTGCTTGGAATGCTCAAATCCCCTGTCATTGACAGATAATGCAACCTTCTGGGCTAATTTACTGCCGTCTTCCTTGGCACCCAAAGCTGGCCATTGAGAGTATGCACTTGAGGGAGGGCTAGTCTCTCCTGCCCTGTGGATTGGGATGCTTTCAAGATGGTTGTTGAGGTTTGCACATCAAACATAGCTCTCCTGGTGCCTCACATATCTTCTTGTGGCTTTAAGATTTTTGCCCTTTAAATGTTACGTGGTTCTTAAAACATCTTGATTTTTGTTTTGTTTTTGTTTGGGCTCTCCTGCTAATCCTAAATAAATGTCAGTTTTGTAGGATCAGAAGAAATAGTGGTGGCTCTGTTACAAAGAGGGGTTTAGAGTGAGTTTTAAAAGTCTCTCTCTCTTCCCCAGAACTCTTGCTCTGTCGTTTCCTGGTGCCTCTCAGTAAACTGGCTTTTGAGCTGGCTCTGTGAGTAGGTACTTAATTGCTTTCCCTTTCCCCACACACACTGTTTCAGGGTTAGGTAAGGATAAGCATATTTTTCAAGCACCTGAAGATTTTTTTTTAAAAGAAAGCATTTGCGTTGGTGCTGCAAGAGTATGAATGAACAGTAGAATCAAATGCCTGCTTCAAATCTTACCAAGGCCATTTCCGCACTAGATTGTTATAGCACTATTATTCCACTTTCAACATCCTATGGAATCCTGGGGTTTGCAGTTTAGGGAGGGGCCTGTTGAAAGTGGAATAATAGTGCTACAACAGTCTAGTGTGGAAATGGCCCAAGTCACCATAATCACAGACTCACAAAGCTCAGTACTTTATCTTCCTCTGGTATATTGTTTTGGTGCCTAAAGAGGTTTATTGAATGGTTGATGTTGCCTTTTGGCTTCTAAGTTCTAAAATCTCCTGGCTCCTTGAAGAGGAGGCTGCGGAAAAAACATTGTTGTAGTTTGAAAAGTCAAAAAAGGAAAAAATGAGGTTTGCAGATGGCTGGCAAGGTACAGTATTGAAGTGCTGCAGTCGATATTGAGATTACTCAAACAATATGTATGACAAATGTTGTTTATTCCGAACTGAGTTTAAAGCACTAAATAGCTTGAAGAAGCTTTCTGTGTATATACCTGCACACGGGTTCCCCTCTTCCGTGTCTCACTGTTGGGAGAAATATACTCTGTAGATGTGGGAGAGGGCCTTCTCTGCTGTGGTGCACTGGTTGCTGAACACTCTTTCCTTGGAAATCTAATTGGTGCCATTGGCACCAGTGAAAAAATAACTTTTCATTAAAGCCAGGTGTGTGTGTGTGTGTGTGTGTGTATCTTAACAATTTTATCAAATCTATATAAGTACTTGGTTTACATGGTTTAAATTTATTTTAAATGGTTAAATTACTGAACATGTCATTTAAATTATTTTTAATGTTTACATTTTTAAAAATTGTTTAAAATTGTTTGAACTGACTTGATTTATGCTGCCTTGAAATTTTAATATGTAGGGCAAAATATAAATATTTAAAGAGACAGACAGATAGTTATTTTGTGGACATAGCCACCTGGCAGCTCCTCTTTCTCTGTAGAGCTTAGAAAAATTACTATTTTGACCCCAGTTCCTAGAATCGCCCAGCCGGTATGCAAGAAGATTCTTGGAACCATAATCAAAAAGTGTTTCCCTCTCCCAAGATATGCTTCCCTGTATTTTTGCCTTAGATCCTCTCACTTCCTCTTCCCATCTGTCTCCATGGGTTCCTTCAACATCTTCAACAGCCAGAGCCTGCCTTACCTGTGGGCCACTTTCACACTAGACTGTTATAGTGCTTTTATTCCACTTTCAACATCCTATGGAATCCTGGGGTTTGCAGTTTAACTGCGGAAATGGTGATGGATATTCTCCATGTGGTACGTGTAACATACACCTAGGATTGTGGGAATGTGCCTGTAGTGGAACCCAGTAGGACCATTAGCAACATGTCTCTTGGTGTCTTTTGATGTGGCGTTGGTGTTTCTGACATCAGGATTCTGTTCACCATAAAGGGTTTATTTGAAGAACTCATGAAATACATGATGCTTGAGAAATCAGAATGGAAGTACCATCCCTCTGAGTTCAGGCAACTTACATATTAGTGTCTTAAACAAGGAAGCTTCCTGAAAAGCAAGCTGAAATACCACTAACGAAAGGATAAATTCCAAGGAGGATGGTGTATAGTTGACCACTTCTTACCTATCTCATGTATTGTTGGTAGATGATTGTCAGAGGTGTATTTTGTAGCCAGTTGTTTATCACTGCTTATCTCTCCTATAAGGGATAATCCTCTCTAAGGGCAGAGAAAGAGAGAGGGAGGAGGAGGAGGAGGGATAATTAGCTCTGTAATGAAACTGTACCCCCCCTTTTCCATTTTAGTCTGCAAATTTGTTACTTACTTATTTGAGCTACAGTTCTCCAAATCTTTCAGCAGTCTAAAACAGTACCTTTTCCAAGCTCTGACTGAAGTTAACCAGATTCACAATTCCAAGAGTAGTATGTGCATCAGATCAAAGTTTTCAGTCTGATTTCACAGTTCTCACAATGTTGCAGTTTAGTTATTGATGAAACAACATACTGAAGCACATGTATTTAAGATGAAATTGTATTAGAAATGCATATTTTGAGAAAAACATGTTTAAAAATAAACAATGAACTGCAATTTCTGAAAAGAAATACAAGCTAATTATGAAATGGGACTTCAAAGGGAACACATTAGAAGTTGCATGTACCAAAAATAACTAATTCATTTATCCCTATCTGTAAATAGATACTTATCTCATGATGAAAACAATATGTAGCTCAGATCCCAAAGATGTCAAAGTCTCTGTCAAGTTGCAGTATTTCCCTGTCATAATATGGAACATGTAGAAGGGAACCTGGTTTTATACGTATCTGTTTATCTTACATATTGCATATTGTATATCCTGCTAAGTGCTGTGCTTGCTGTCATGTAAGAAAAACTACCTGCAAATTATCTGTGTACATTGAACTGTTATACTGTAATCAGGCAGGTGGGCGAGGCTGAAAAAGGAAAAGTAGGAATGTAAGTGTGCAGTGGTGTGTTATGAGAACAAAGTGTGTTGACATAATGGAGAGGGCTAAGGAAGTGAATCAACAGCTGCTAAAGGTCAAGAAAGTTTGGGAAAAGCACTGGCCTGGGAAAGACAGGGGAACACTTTACTAACCAGTGAAAGTTTAATATGCATATATTTGTGATGGATTGCTTGTAAGAAAATGTATGATTGCTATACAATTCAGTTCTGGCAACTTCTGTGGAAAGGTGCAGTTGTTACCCATGACCATCCTTTGAAAAAACTACTGTTAACTCCAGAGCATGTTCTTTGGAGCAAAAGGTTATCCTGTACATGACAATTTCTTGTTTCCTTAAGGACTTTGTCTTCTCCACTCTTCTCATTCTTACAGATCCAGCACCAGGAAGAACCAATGGTGCCAACTAGTGGCTGTACCTTTATTCTTAGGGCATCTGTTTAAAAATAACTGACTGGTTTTGTGAGTTTTATATTTTGAATTTCCCCAAACCAAAGTTTTCTAAACTTCCTCTCCTGCCCCTCCCAAAAACTAATGACTGCCTGAGGACAGAGATCCTTTTTTTCATAATGGTGCCAGCAAAAATTACAGCATGGGGATCAAGTTATTATTTACGTCTTTTCTGTGTGTTCAGATGAAAGATCTGTCACATCCAGTATTCTGTGGCCAGCCAAATATGTCTGAGACTCCTCCAAGCCTGGCACTAATGCACTCACCTTTCTCAGTGAGTCCCCTCCCTCCACAATTGGCATGCAGTAATGTATCCTCTGTTAATTTTTCCAATTCTTTTTTTTTTTTAAATTTAAGCAGATGGCGGTTACATTCATTATATCTGTCACATGAAGTTCCACAGTTTAATTGCACAATTTATAGAGAGGTACTTCTCTTACTCTGTCTTCAAACTTTTGCCAGTCAGAATAATTGGTTGACTCAAATCACATCAGAGGAAGGCCAGTATCTCTTTGTTCTTTCTCCTCTGCCACAAAGAAGGAGGTAGTTTAAAGACCAGATTTGGTCTGCTGGCCAGCTTCTCTTGCTTGCACAGCATCAGGTGCCCTTCCGTCTCTAAAGAGAGTGTGGCTGTTAGAGCAACTGAACCTGGCCTTAAGGCAAGGCCCAGTTAGTTTCCTCTTATCACACCTTGGAACTCAACTGGAACCATGAAACAGAGGCTTCCCTGCATGGAAAAAAAGCAAAGCAGGTGCATATGTGTGTGTGCATGCACACGCACGCACGCACACATACTCACTTGGTCCTTCAAGGTCAGGCTGAGTCCTCTGACTGGATACTTCAGTAGTAGAGGGGGATCATCAGGAAAATTTCATTGGCAGAAGCAGACAGAAACATTGGGGAAGGGCAGAAGTGTTTCTTATGAATGAACACTAATTTTTAATTTTTTTTCAAATTAAAATATACAATTTCAATATAATAAAACTACAGTCTACAAACAAAACATATAACAAACATGACTACAGTAAAAAAAAAAAACCACCTAAAAAAAACAACCCTGCAACTAAGCAAATACTATATATCCAACATTGACTTCCCTCTCCCCAGGCAATGGTTGTTAGTCATCCTATAATCAGATACCTTGATAATTGTAGCTATTAATTCTCTTTCTTATCAATATAGCTATTTCAGATAATTTTAAATTTATCCAAGCCCCATAAAGCATCTACCGGAACAAACAAAAAAACAGTTCTACTGGTATTGTTCTAACTTTACTCTTCAATCAAATCCTCTTACAGATTGCCTTCCTTCAGTCGACATTAAAAATAATATAACCCTATCCCAATGTTTTTTATGTTCAATGACAGAATGATCTCTTAACAATGTTGACAATTTGTTCGTCTCCACCATATCCAAAAGTTTCAGCATCTAGTCTTTTTGTCCTTTTCCACTTTTTTAAGCACTACCCTATTGTTGTGCTGTTATTCCATTTTCAACAGCCTATGGAATCCCAGGGTTTTCAGTTTAAGGAGCAACATTTAAAATTTTCAGCCAGAGAGCTCTTTGGTCTCACTAAACTACAAACTCCAGAATTCCACAGGATTCTAAAAGTAGAATAATAACACTATAACAGTGTGAAGTTGAAATGGCCTGTGTCTTTCAATTTCTGAGCTTACAAAATTCTTGCTTCAACACTCATATATTATATAATTTTAATACAGTCTTTGCTCATCTTATCTGTCAGTTCTAGGAGAAAGTTTGTTGTCAGTTGAAACTTTATTTTCAAGATCTTCTCCATCATATTCTTTGCCTTGTCACAAGACTACCAGATATGAAAAAAGATCCCTTCAAATTGATTACATTTCCATCATCTGGTTGAAGAAACTTTGTACATTTTAGAAAACTTTTTTGGTGTTAAATACTATCTATACATCATCTTATAAAAATTTTCTTTTAAATAATAACTTAAAGTGGGCTTCAAATCCTTTGTCACATGTTTTTCAATCAACTCATTTGGATTGTATGACCCACATTTTGAGCCCATTTAATCATGTATTCTTTTATTTTTTCCTCTTCTAATTCAAATTTCAGCAACATCTTGTACAATTTTTGCTGTCAAATAATCATCATCTTTACACAGATTATTTTCAAAATCTTTTTTTAAGATCAAGGCCAGGCAATTTTTTTCTATTTTAAATCTCTCTAAGAATTGTCTGTAAGCAAACTGACTTATGTTTTTCCCCTCTTCATTCATTTCCTCATTTGTCTTCATTTCAGTTTGTTCACTCTCCACTTAATTAAATGAACATGTTATCCATTTTCTCTTAAATGGTATTTCTCTCATATAAAGAGCTTCTTGGGGTCAAAGCCACACTGGCACTTTAGGACATAGTCTGTTTTTATATTTCATCCAAACTCTAAATATAGCACATTTTATAAAATGGTTATTAAAATTTATATTTGCTTTAATTTTATCATACCATAAAAGGTGTGCCAACTAAATCTCAAATCAAAACCTTCTAATGCTAAAAGTCTTTTTCTTTCCTCTGTCAACCAATTTTTCAACCAGACCATGGTTGATGCAAGAAAACTACATCTTTAATTCTAGGAGTGTCAAACCCCCACTTTGTTTTATATCTTGCAGAGTTTTCATTTTCACTCTGTTTTTCCCCTTGTCATGGGAATTTTGAGATATCAGTCTGCTAAAAGGTAAATCATTAACTGTAATCAAGATTGTCTGAAATAGAAAAACATTTTTGTAGCACATTAATTTTAATCACTGATATTCTACCTAATAATGACAAATTCAGTTTAGACAGCCTCTCAAAATCTTACTTGATTTCTTTCTACATTTTATCATAATTATTTTGAAAAAGCTTTGTGTTGTGTGTCTGAAAAATAATCTCCAAATATTTCACTTTCTTTGCAATTTTAAAACCTCTCTTTTCAGACAGTGATTGCTGTTGTTCTTTTGTCATGCATGTTGTAATCATACATGTCTTGTCTTTATTTAACTTGAAACCTGCTAAAGCCCCAAAGTTTGTGATCATTTCTAGAAGTATGTCCATTCTTTCTAGTGGACCTTGCAAAAAAATGACAAGATCATCTGTGAATGCTACCAGCTTAAAGGTTTATTTCTAAATGGTGATTCCTTTAATATTTTCCTCATCTGATATCTCTGTTTAACACTTCCAAAATCAAAATAAACATTGAGAGAGGAAAATGGACATCCTAGTCTAGTCCCCTTTAGTATACACTAAAGTCAGATTTTTCCTCATTTACCGAAAATTTGTGCTTTCTACTTCCAATAAATAGCCATAATCTGCTTTAAAAAGTTTTGACAAAAAACCATTTTATAGAGTAACTCAATCATAAAAGTCCAGGAGACATTATCAAATGCCTTCTTTGTATCCAGAAAAATTTATATCCACCTGTTTTTCATTATGAAACTCCAAATATTCCAAAATATCACTTCCGGTGGCTGTGGCAAGGAGAGTGGTCGTCTCTCACCAGAGCTGGTGAAGAGCTGACTCCCTAGGAGGTCAGGAACCCACTGTTCTGGGTGCAGAACAGAGGGGGAATACCCCCTTGGAAAACAGGGTTCTGAGGCGCAAGCAGAAGACCGAAAAACTGCGTCCAGTCCCGAAAAGTAACAGCGTAAGTTGGGGACTGTGAAACGCGGGGAGAGTCTGTGGAGCAGCCATTACCTCCAAAGGGCTCCGTCGGAGTCAATCCTTGCCACCACTTTTTTTTTTAAAAAAAATGAAGGTCAACAGAAGACCTGAAGGGAGAAGAGCAGGAGGGAGAGACGAGGCTTCTTTCTTCAAACAGTTATCCAATTCTCTATGCTAGAAGGTGAACAAATCCACAACAGAGACAACTCCGTTGGAGCATTAAAAGACGAAGCTCCTTTAAGGGATACTCCCTGTGAGGGAGCATACGGAAGAACAGGCTCTCTAGGCTGAAACCAGGAAGCTGACAGGCGGGAGTGTGAGCAAACAAAGAAGCAGCGAATAGGAGGCATTGTAGAGAAACAGGAAGATGAGCTAAGGGAGCGTGTGAAAATTCCCAGGTGGAGACGAAAAGACTAACTCTGTAAGTGAAACGGACTGAATAGAAGAAAGACAGAGACGGAGACAAGGACGGAGGCTAAAAGGGATCAGATGAAGAAGAGCCGAAGGGGGAAAAGACGTAAAATTGTGATATAACAGCGAAACAGCAGCAAACCTTTCTGTACACCCACCATATGAGAACCAAAGCTTAGAGGTAAATTTAGGGTTTAGAGAACTGAGTGTGGGAGTAAGAAGGGAAAGCATGAAGCACGAATTGCGGACACGAAGGAAACACGTCCAGAGGGGACAATAAAAACAAAATAAGAGGTCGAGGTAGTGAAGGAAGCTGTGAAGGAAGGGAGAGTAAGACTTAACGAAGGGGTAAATGAGATAAACAATGACTGAAAGAAGAAGAAAGGACTGTGGAATTGGTGCCCGACCGCTCTTTAAGAATAAAAATAAGAAATAGTTTTAGACTAAGAGGACTTGGAGGGGGGAGTTAGAATAATAATATCAAAAGTAAGATAAGATACAGTATAAGAGCTGAATGATTTTTTCTTTCTTTTCCTTTTTTCTTATTTCTTGAAAAATTATATGGTTGGAGTATCGAGTGGCTCCGGGAAGACCAAAGCTTGAGTTAAACTTATGTATAGTTTAAATATAACTATAACTACAAAAATAATTATATTGATAATCAATCATAAGCAAAACCTACAATAGTGCCACTTGTGTAAGAGGCTCTGAAGTTTGATGCTGATGAGGTGTTTATCTTAGTAAGGGCTACAGATTTAAGTGTGTATTCCATATAGGTCACAATATTGGTTACAGTATAACCAGGGGGGAATCATAAGAATACTTGAGTTGAAAGTTTATATCAAATGTGGGGGATTACTAATTAGATGTCGTAAAGAAAGGCTTAACAAACATAGAAAAGAATAAACACTGTTCGGTATGTGTTTAATTAAGTATAGTTAGGTATAGTTAAGTATTAAGATTTTAGGATTGCATTGGGAGTGTATTTTTCTGAGGAAATAAACACGGGTAGTAACCTGTAAAGGGAAAGATACAGAACCAAAGGAAGTTTTGTAGGTGACAATTAAAGACCTTAAAGGATAAGAGGAAAAAGAGAAAAGGAAAAAGAAAAAAAAAGGAAGAGAGAAGAAAGGGGGGAGAAAGGAAGAAGAGAGGGGAAGGAGAAAGAAAGGAGAGAAGAGGAAGAGAGAAAGAAAAAGAGAAAAAAAGAAAAGAAAGGGGAAGAAAAAAGAGAAGAAGAAAGAAAAGGAAAAAAGGAAGAGAAAGGGGAAAAAAGAAAGGAAAAAAGGGGAGAAAAAAGGAAAAAAAGAAAGAAAAAAAATTGATAAATTTATAAATCTTATTACAACCATTACAGAGATGGCTTCAGGTACAAGGAAGGCTGTATTAACAACAACAAAGGAGAGGTTCTATAGAAGGACAGCCTAAATTTTTACAATTCGGGAATACAATATTAGAGGAAATTAAAAAACTAAGAGAAGAGTTTAAGAAAGATATGCAGAAAATTTCCTCAGATATGAAAGAGGTAAAACAAGAAATGCGATGTATGGGCCAAGAAATGGAGAATATAACAAAGGAAATTCAAACAATTCATCAAAAAATAGATAGTATAGAAGATAGAACAAATAAATTAGTAAAGGAGGCCCCAGAAATTAGAAAACAGATAGGACGGGTCGAACTACAGGCTATGAGCACAGAAATTAAGATTAGAGATAAATGTGTTAAGTTCAGAGGATTGGAGGAGAAAGAGGGAGAAGATTTATGTAGCCGGATAATCCCAACCTTAGCAGAGTACATCGGATGGAGTCCCGAACAGACAGACCTGGAGATTGATAAAATCTTTAGAATCAACTCCTTTGTAGCAAGGAAAAGAAATGTCCCTAGGGACATTGTAATTTATTTTTTGTGAGAAAGGGTAAAGGAGTTGGTTATACGCAAAAGCTACACGAATAAATTAGTGATAGAGGGGAAAGAGTTACAGATATTTAAAGACATACCTTCCCAAGTGCTTAAGAAGAGGAAGGAATATGGTTTTTTAATACAAGCATTAAGGAGACAGGGTATTAAATATAGGTGGTGCAAAGGAGAGGGTGTGACATTTACATTCTTACAGAGGAGATATGTGCTGAATTCTATCTTTAAAGCACAAGATTTCATGAAAAGACACAAAGAAGACTTAAATTTTCCGGAAATGGGAAAAACAAGAGACTTAGCGACATCAGAAATCGAGAGGGATAAGGAGTCAGTAAAGGATGTAAGGCGAACTCTAAAAGGAGCAGGCAAAGAATCGACAAAGGATAGAGATTTAGAACCAGAAATAGAGAAGGAAGAGAAAGACCAAAGGAAAGATTTAGATGCGAGGGGAACCCTAGGCACTAAAATAGATGAGACAGATAGCTATGTTAAGGAGTCAATAGAGAAAGATGATGACTATTAGGACATTCAGGATGAAGGACAGGAAGTGGAAGCAGAAGAGGAAGAGGAGGATTCAGAGATAGATATAGATCAAGAAATAAATAAAAGAAATGGGGATTATGAAATTCTATTCTTGGAATGTCTGTGGTTTGAATGTGCCCATTAAAAGGAAAAGAATATTTTATCACTTGGAAAAGGTAAAAGCTGATGTAATTTGTCTCCAAGAAACACATATAAGAGGAAAAGATATAAAATACTTAAAAAATAATAAATTGGGTAATGAATTTTCATCGGTATGCAGCAAAAAGAAAAAAGGTGTAACAATCTATGTGAATAAAAAATATAATTGGAAGAAGTATTTAGGAAAATCCTCTGTGTTGGGGTCTATGGACCACAACAGAACAAATGGAATATTATACTAAACTGTTGGAAGTAATGGGAGAATATGATTATGAAAAAGTCATAATAATGGGCGATTGGAATGGGGTAATAGACCCCAAACAGGATAGGAAAACAGAAAAAAAAATGGCCCAAAGGAAATTGCCAAAAACCTTTTTCGACCTCATGGAAAATTATACACTCCTAGATGTATGGCGATATCTTTACGGGAATGCTCGAGATTTTACATATTACTCAGAATCGTTTAGGTCATGGTCTAGGTTAGATATGATCCTAGTGTCTAAAACACTAAGTAAGAATGTTCAGAAGATGGAAATATTACCTAGGACATGGTCTGATCACTGCCCTATAATGATGTCCTTTAAAGAAAGGAAATCAGAGTACCGGTGGATATTAAGGGACGATATACTAAGGGATGTTAAAGTTGTGGTGGCGATGTACGAAGGTTACGAAATATTGGAAAATGATACATAAGATAATGACAGATATTCTTCATATAGAGATTCCACGAACTCCTGAAATTTTTTTACTGAATATGACACATCAAATAGATAAGAAGTATAAAAAATATGAAAAAATTATTTTATATATGACAACGGCTGCGAGGATTATATATGCAAAATACTGGAAAAGATCAGAGACCCCTTCAGCAGAAGAATGGTTAGAGAAATTGCAAGAATATGTAATTTTAGATGATCTTACATGCAGACTGAAGGATGAAAAAAGCAGTAAAAAATGGAAGATATGAGAACAATTAAGTTATATATTGAAGAGAACTGGGTAAAGTTATGCCAACAGTAAAGTAACAAGTAAGAAATAAGCTAAAATATAACAGTTTGGCAATGAAATTTCTTAAGGAAGAGATATGACAACGAAGAGACAAGTCTACAAAAATAAAAGTAATCAGAATAAGAGATCTCGGAGAAAAAGCAGAAATAAAAGCAGTTCAAACGAGGGGAAGGAGGAAGGAAAAGAATAATACAGAAAGATAACAATATAGGATGGGAGAAAAAAAGATAGACAAGGGAATATAATAAAAGTAGAGGTGATATAAATATTTGGCTAGATATGAATCAATGTACAGAGATTCTCTCCTTTGTTTTATTCATATTTTGGAAAATAATGATCATGTTGTTGTTGATTAATCTGAGTGTTTGATATCACTTTTTTTTTAATAAAAATAATTTTAAAAAAAAGTTGTAAAGAAGGTTAAAACCGAATTGGAATATTATTTTAAAGAGAACTCAGGAAAAGGAACTTCAGAAAGCATAGTGTGGGAGGCCGGAAAAGTGGTAATAAGAGGAATCTTAATAGAACAGGAGACTTATAGAAACAAGAAGCGAAGAGAGACCCAGTAAAAAATTACTGTGGAACTTAAGAGAAAGGAGGACAAATTAAAGAAAAATCCCCGAAATGGGAAGGTAAAAAATGAGATCAAAGTATTACAAAAACAATTTTCTATGCAAAACACAATAGAACTAGAAAAGAAGCTGAAATATATAAAGCAAAGATACTACGAACATTCTAATAAAGCGGGAGAATGGCTTGCATACAAACTTAAAAAAGAAAAGGAGAAAAGAACAATCTTAGAAATCAAGGAAGGGAGCGAATTGTATAGACAACAAGATAAGATAAAATTGGTATTTTATAAATATTATCAGATGCTTTATGAAGATAATGATTCTGTTGATATTGATAGAATCATGAAAAATTACCTTGAAAAAGTAGAAATATCACAAATAAGAGAGGAATCTAGAATTGAGTTGAATAAACCCATAACTAAAACGGAGATTATAAACGCAATACAAAAGCTTAAAGGAGGAAAGGCTCCGGGGCCGGATGGCTTAACAGCGTACTATTACAAAACTTTCCAAAATATATTGGTAGAACCGCTACATCGGGTGTTAAAAGAATTAGAAAAAGGAGAGCGTCCGGCCACTTGGAGAGAGGCTACAATTAGCCTTATCCCCAAGGAGGGTAAAGATCACTCTGATGTTAAAAACTACAGGCCAATTGCGTTGCTCAATATAGACTATAAGACATTTGCGACCATTCTGGCAGAAAGATTAAAGAAAGTATTGAAAGAATGGATTGACGAAGATCAAAATGGCTTCCTTCCGGGAAGATCAATAAAGAATAATATGAGAATTGTCCTGAATATATTAGAATACTACCACAAACACAACGAGAAAAAGTTAGGAATGATATTTTTGGATGTAGAGAAAGCTTTCAATAAAATCAAATGGAGATTTATAGAAGAAACTTGGAAAAAGATAAACATAGGGGAGAATTTCCTAAAGTTGACGAGCATGATGTATAAGGATCAACTAGCATATGTTATAGTAAATGGTGAAAAAACACCTAAAGTTGACATCAGAAAAGGGACGAGACAGGGATGTCCACTGTCTCCATTGATCTTCCTAATAATGATTGAAATTCTTAACCTACATATCAGACAAGATTCGGAAATAAGGGGTGTACAGATTAAAAATCAGGTGTTTAAGCTCAGGGCATTCACAGATGACTTGGTTCTTTTACTAGACAACCCGGTACAGAGTGTAAAGCAGCTAAATAAGATCTTACATGAATACGGAAAAGTGTCAGGTTTTAAAATAAACCCAGAAAAGACATCTATATTGACGAAAAATATGAATAAACAAGAGGAAAGGGAGCTGGAGAGTGAATCACAATTTAAAATAGAGAATAAATATTTAGGAATATACTTAACCAAAAACAATACGGATTTATATGATAATAATTATAAGAAAGTGTGGCAGTCAGTGAAAGGGGATTTAAAAAAATGGACAACATTGGATATATCTCTGTTAGGGAGAATAGGTATAATCAAGATGAACATCTTGCCAAGACTGATTTTCCTATTTCAAAATCTCCCCATTATAACTAATGATGGGGTCTTTAAACAGTGGAAAAGTGATCTGTCTAAATTTATCTGGAATGGCAGAAAACCCCGAATAAAGTGGTGCGGTTTAATAGATGCTAAAGAGAGAGGAGGTTTAGGAACACCAGAGCTGAGATTATACTACCACGCTTGTTGTATGGACTGGGCAACCACTTGGGTTAGATTAGATGATGAGAAACTGTTGACATTGGAAGGTGCGGAGTTGCCGTTCGGCTGGCACTCATATTTATGGTATGAGAAGGCAAAAATAAACAGGGAGTTTAATAACCATTTCTTTAGGAAATCTATCTTGAGAGTGTGGTTGTTGTATAAAAAGAAGATCTATAAGAGGCTCCCATTGTGGGTGTCTCCACATGAAGCCTTTTACAGGAGGGAGAAACCACAAATTGACAGATGGATCACGTATAAGGACATAGTGAAAGTACATGGCGGAGAGATTCGATTGAAAACAAAAGAAGAATTAGATGATAGTGGACCGGCTACTTACTGGCTACTGCAAAGACAGATAGTAGAAAAATTTAAAGTGGATCAGAAAATAGTAAGGATAGATAACAAAGAAAATGAATTGGATAAATTATTAAAACCAGAGGTTGATCACCGGATAGCAAAGTTATATAAAATTTTCTTAAATCTAGAACTGGAAAGAGAAGAGAATATGTTGAGATGGGCTCAGAACATAGGGAGACCGATACAACTAGAATGTTGGGAAAGGTCCTGGTCTAGAATAAATAAAATGGTAAAGAGTGCAGCGTTAAAAGAAAATTATTTTAAGATTATGTATAGATGGTACTATACGCCGGCACAAATTGCGAAAATGACCAAAACAGATAAGGGTAAGTGCTGGAAATGCGATCAGAAAGGAACTTTGTTCCACCTGTGGTGGACATGCACAAAAGCGAAAAAATTCTGGGCACAAGTACACAATATTATAACAGAAATCTTCCAAATTAAATTTCCATTATCCAGAAATATATTTGTTAAATATGTACGAATCTATGAGGCCACTAAAAAAACAGTCCCACCAAAAACTGCTCACCTTAATGATAATTGCAGCAAGGATGTGTTTTGCAAGTAGGTGGAAGCAGGCGGAACCTCCCGAAGTAGAAGATTGGCTATTAAAAATATATGATATCATGGAAATGGAAAAATTAACATCATCACTGTCATATAATCTAAAAGTTAAAACAGAGATAGACTGGGAATTGATTTTTCCCATATTGGAGTCAAAATGGGGGAATATGGCTACCAAAGGGTTAAAGGGGAGTTAAGGTAGTTATTAGGAGGTGTTGAGGTTTATACATAGCTAAGAAAAAAACCTAGAGAAAGGAAAAAGGAAATTTAGCGAAAGCATAACAGGGTAAACAAGCGGAGTGTCAGGAAAAGGACTATAGGAGAACAGTGGGACAGAAAAATTTAAGAAAGAACCAACTAGCATAAAGTAAGAAAAATAAGGGAAGATGTGGGGGTTTTTTTGGGGGGGGGTTATATATATTTTATTATTGATTGATTTGTATGTTTGAATATGAATGTCTTGGATTGGTTGTATTTTGAAGTGGAAAAATTCAATAAAAAGATTTGAAAATGAACAAATATTCCAAAATATCAGCCAGACATCTTGTATTATTTCTCAGTTGTCTTTGGATAAAAATCCACATTGATTTTTATCCATATGTTTAGAACTCTGTTTATTTTTTCAGCAAAACTCCAAGTAAAAAACTTATAATCATTATTCAAAAGGGACATTGTTCTAAAAATTTTAGGATCAGTAATATCTCTCTCTTCTTTGGGAATCAAAATTATATTTGAGCAGGTCCAACTCTCAAGAACCTTTCCAGAATCAATTATAGAGTTTATCAAACATTGTAATGGTAAGCATAATTAATCTTCTAATGCCTTATAATAACAAGCTGGTAACCCATTTGGTCTTAGCACTTCCCCAACTAATATATTTTTAATGCCGCCACCACTTCAGCAACTGATATTCTTGTGTTCAAATTAAGCCTTTCTTCTTCTGAAATTCTTGGTAATTTTTGAGAGTCCAAATATGACTGTAATTTCTCCTGTAGAACATTTTGTTCTTTATAAAGTGATGATTAAAAAAGAATTCTATCTTTTTATTATCTAAGTTATTCGCATTCTCAATCTGCAAAATCATCTTCCAGTTTCTCTCCCTCCTTAATTTATAAGCTAAACATCTGCCAGGCTTATTAGCAAGTTCAGAGTGTTTTTGACATAAATAGTTCATCTTCCTTTCAGTCTTAGACCATACTCATTATACTTGTTTCTGCAAGATCTTTAGTTCTTTCAACAATGATAAATTTGTCAGATTCTTTTGCAATTCCACTCCTTTTTTTTAAAAAAAAAAATCAGGATAGTTCTGTCTTTGCCCCTTTTTCTTCAACTCTGTGTTTTATTGAAGAAGAAGGAGGAGGAGGATCATCATCATC